>JARQAB010000012.1:3277500-3459188 GCA_036172955.1 Meloidogyne arenaria | reverse complement strand
TCTATGAGTGCAAAATAACATCTGATATTGTTCATATTTGGCATTGGTACTCTGAATAACTAATAGTTAAATGAAAGGCACAAGGATTCTGATAGAGTATTTAATGCTCGTTCGAATGAGCTATTGTTAAACTAAATTTGATTTGAATTCGTGATGCCACAATACTTTGAAGTCTATGAGTGCAAAATAAAATCTGATATTTTTCATATTTGGCATTGCTTCTTTTGAATAACTAATAGTTAAATGAAAGGCACAAGGATTCTGATAGAGTATTTAATGCTCGTTCGAATGAGCTATTGTTAAACTAAATTTGATTTAAATCGTTATGCCAGAATACTTTGAAGTCTATGAGTGCAAAATAAAATCTGATATTTTTCATATTTGGCATTGCTTCTTTTGAATAACTAATAGTTAAATGAAAGGCACAAGGATTCTGATAGAGTATTTAATGCTCGTTCGAATGAGCTATTGTTAAACTAAATTTGATTTGAATTCGTGATGCCAGAATACTTTGAAGTCTATGAGTGCAAAATAAAATCCGATATTTTTCATATTTGGCATTGCTTCTTTTGAATAACTAATAGTTAAATGAAAGGCACAAGGATTCTGATAGAGTATTAATGCTCGTTCGAATGAGCTATTGTTAAACTAAATTTGATTTGAATTCGTGATGCCAGAATACTTTGAAGTCTATGAGTGCAAAATAAAATCTGATATTTTTCATATTTGGCATTGCTTCTTTTGAATAACTAATAGTTAAATGAAAGGCACAAGGATTCTGATAGAGTATTTAATGCTCGTTCGAATGAGCTATTGTTAAACTAAATTTGATTTGAATTCGTGATGCCAGAATACTTTGAAGTCTATGAGTGCAAAATAAAAATCTGATATTTTTCATATTTGGCATTGCTTCTTTTGAATAACTAATAGTTAAATGAAAGGCACAAGGATTCTGATAGAGTATTTAATGCTCGTTCGAATGAGCTATTGTTAAACTAAATTTGATTTGAATTCGTGATGCCAGAATACTTTGAAGTCTATGAGTGCAAAATAAAATCTGATATTTTTCATATTTGGCATTGCTTCTTTTGAATAACTAATAGTTAAATGAAAGGCACAAGGATTCTGATAGAGTATTTAATGCTCGTTCGAATGAGCTATAGTTAAACTTAAATTGATTTGAATTCGTGATGCCAGAATACTTTGAAGTCTATGAGTGCAAAATAAAATCTGATATTTTTCATATTTGGCATTGCTTCTTTTGAATAACTAATAGTTAAATGAAAGGCACAAGGATTCTGATAGAGTATTTAATGCTCGTTCGAATGAGCTATTGTTAAACTAAATTTGATTTGAATTCGTGATGCCAGAATACTTTGAAGTCTATGAGTGCAAAATAAATCTGATATTTTTCATATTTGGCATTGCTTCTTTTGAATAACTAATAGTTAAATGAAAGGCACAAGGATTCTGATAGAGTATTTAATGCTCGTTCGAATGAGCTATTGTTAAACTAAATTTGATTTGAATTCGTGATGCCAGAATACTTTGAAGTCTATGAGTGCAAAATAAAATCTGATATTTTTCATATTTGGCATTGCTTCTTTTGAATAACTAATAGTTAAATGAAAGGCACAAGGATTCTGATAGAGTATTTAATGCTCGTTCGAATGAGCTATTGTTAAACTAAATTTGATTTGAATTCGTGATGCCAGAATACTTTGAAGTCTATGAGTGCAAAATAAAATCTGATATTTTTCATATTTGGCATTGCTTCTTTTGAATAACTAATAGTTAAATGAAAGGCACAAGGATTCTGATAGAGTATTTAATGCTCGTTCGAATGAGCTATTGTTAAACTAAATTTGATTTGAATTCGTGATGCCAGAATACTTTGAAGTCTATGAGTGCAAAATAAAATCTGATATTTTTCATATTTGGCATTGCTTCTTTTGAATAACTAATAGTTAAATGAAAGGCACAAGGATTCTGATAGAGTATTTAATGCTCGTTCGAATGAGCTATTGTTAAACTAAATTTGATTTGAATTCGTGATGCCAGAATACTTTGAAGTCTATGAGTGCAAAATAAATCTGATATTTTTCATATTTGGCATTGCTTCTTTTGAATAACTAATAGTTAAATGAAAGGCACAAGGATTCTGATAGAGTATTTAATGCTCGTTCGAATGAGCTATTGTTAAACTAAATTTGATTTGAATTCGTGATGCCAGAATACTTTGAAGTCTATGAGTGCAAAATAAAATCCGATATTTTTCATATTTGGCATTGCTTCTTTTGAATAACTAATAGTTAAATGAAAGGCACAAGGATTCTGATAGAGTATTTAATGCTCGTTCGAATGAGCTATTGTTAAACTAAATTTGATTTGAATTCGTGATGCCAGAATACTTTGAAGTCTATGAGTGCAAAAAAAAATCTGATATTTTTCATATTTGGCATTGCTTCTTTTGAATAACTAATAGTTAAATGAAAGGCACAAGGATTCTGATAGAGTATTTAATGCTCGTTCGAATGAGCTATTGTTAAACTAAATTTGATTTGAATTCGTGATGCCAGAATACTTTGAAGTCTATGAGTGCAAAATAAAATCTGATATTTTTCATATTTGGCATTGCTTCTTTTGAATAACTAATAGTTAAATGAAAGGCACAAGGATTCTGATAGAGTATTTAATGCTCGTTCGAATGAGCTATTGTTAAACTAAATTTGATTTGAATTCGTGATGCCAGAATACTTTGAAGTCTATGAGTGCAAAATAAAATCTCATATTTTCATATTTGGCATTGCTTCTTTTGAATAACTAATAGTTAAATGAAAGGCACAAGGATTCTGATAGAGTATTTAATGCTCGTTCGAATGAGCTATTGTTAAACTAAATTTGATTTGAATTCGTGATGCCAGAATACTTTGAAGTCTATGAGTGCAAAATAAATCTGATATTTTTCATATTTGGCATTGCTTCTTTTGAATAACTAATAGTTAAATGAAAGGCACAAGGATTCTGATAGAGTATTTAATGCTCGTTCGAATGAGCTATTGTTAAACTAAATTTGATTTGAATTCGTGATGCCAGAATACTTTGAAGTCTATGAGTGCAAAATAAAATCCGATATTTTTCATATTTGGCATTGCTTCTTTTGAATAACTAATAGTTAAATGAAAGGCACAAGGATTCTGATAGAGTATTTAATGCTCGTTCGAATGAGCTATTGTTAAACTAAATTTGATTTGAATTCGTGATGCCAGAATACTTTGAAGTCTATGAGTGCAAAATAAAATCTGATATTTTTCATATTTGGCATTGCTTCTTTTGAATAACTAATAGTTAAATGAAAGGCACAAGGATTCTGATAGAGTATTTAATGCTCGTTCGAATGAGCTATTGTTAAACTAAATTTGATTTGAATTCGTGATGCCAGAATACTTTGAAGTCTATGAGTGCAAAATAAATGCGGATATTTTTCATATTTGGCATTGCTTCTTTTGAATAACTAATAGTTAAATGAAAGGCACAAGGATTCTGATAGAGTATTTAATGCTCGTTCGAATGAGCTATTGTTAAACTAAATTTGATTTGAATTCGTGATGCCAGAATACTTTGAAGTCTATGAGTGCAAAATAAAATCTGATATTTTTCATATTTGGCATTGCTTCTTTTGAATAACTAATAGTTAAATGAAAGGCACAAGGATTCTGATAGAGTATTTAATGCTCGTTCGAATGAGCTATTGTTAAACTAAATTTGATTTGAATTCGTGATGCCAGAATACTTTGAAGTCTATGAGTGCAAAATAAATTCTGATATTTTTCATATTTGGCATTGCTTCTTTTGAATAACTAATAGTTAAATGAAAGGCACAAGGATTCTGATAGAGTATTTAATGCTCGTTCGAATGAGCTATTGTTAAACTAAATTTGATTTGAATTCGTGATGCCAGAATACTTTGAAGTCTATGAGTGCAAAATAAAATCTGATATTTTTCATATTTGGCATTGCTTCTTTTGAATAACTAATAGTTAAATGAAAGGCACAAGGATTCTGATAGAGTATTTAATGCTCGTTCGAATGAGCTATTGTTAAACTAAATTTGATTTGAATTCGTGATGCCAGAATACTTTGAAGTCTATGAGTGCAAAATAAAATCTGATATTTTTCATATTTGGCATTGCTTCTTTTGAATAACTAATAGTTAAATGAAAGGCACAAGGATTCTGATAGAGTATTTAATGCTCGTTCGAATGAGCTATTGTTAAACTAAATTTGATTTGAATTCGTGATGCCAGAATACTTTGAAGTCTATGAGTGCAAAATAAATAATGATATATTTAATATTTGGCATTGCTTCTTTTGAATAACTAATAGTTAAATGAAAGGCACAAGGATTCTGATAGAGTATTTAATGCTCGTTCGAATGAGCTATTGTTAAACTAAATTTGATTTGAATTCGTGATGCCAGAATACTTTGAAGTCTATGAGTGCAAAATAAAATCTGATATTTTTCATATTTGGCATTGCTTCTTTTGAATAACTAATAGTTAAATGAAAGGCACAAGGATTCTGATAGAGTATTTAATGCTCGTTCGAATGAGCTATTGTTAAACTAAATTTGATTTGAATTCGTGATGCCAGAATACTTTGAAGTCTATGAGTGCAAAATAAAATCTGATATTTTTCATATTTGGCATTGCTTCTTTTGAATAACTAATAGTTAAATGAAAGGCACAAGGATTCTGATAGAGTATTTAATGCTCGTTCGAATGAGCTATTGTTAAACTAAATTTGATTTGAATTCGTGATGCCAGAATACTTTGAAGTCTATGAGTGCAAAATAAAATCTGATATTTTTCATATTTGGCATTGCTTCTTTTGAATAACTAATAGTTAAATGAAAGGCACAAGGATTCTGATAGAGTATTTAATGCTCGTTCGAATGAGCTATTGTTAAACTAAATTTGATTTGAATTCGTGATGCCAGAATACTTTGAAGTCTATGAGTGCAAAATAAAATCTGATATTTTTCATATTTGGCATTGCTTCTTTTGAATAACTAATAGTTAAATGAAAGGCACAAGGATTCTGATAGAGTATTTAATGCTCGTTCGAATGAGCTATTGTTAAACTAAATTTGATTTGAATTCGTGATGCCAGAATACTTTGAAGTCTATGAGTGCAAAATAAAATCTGATATTTTTCATATTTGGCATTGCTTCTTTTGAATAACTAATAGTTAAATGAAAGGCACAAGGATTCTGATAGAGTATTTAATGCTCGTTCGAATGAGCTATTGTTAAACTAAATTTGATTTGAATTCGTGATGCCAGAATACTTTGAAGTCTATGAGTGCAAAATAAATTCTGATATTTTTCATATTTGGCATTGCTTCTTTTGAATAACTAATAGTTAAATGAAAGGCACAAGGATTCTGATAGAGTATTTAATGCTCGTTCGAATGAGCTATTGTTAAACTAAATTTGATTTGAATTCGTGATGCCAGAATACTTTGAAGTCTATGAGTGCAAAATAAAATCTGATATTTTTCATATTTGGCATTGCTTCTTTTGAATAACTAATAGTTAAATGAAAGGCACAAGGATTCTGATAGAGTATTTAATGCTCGTTCGAATGAGCTATTGTTAAACTAAATTTGATTTGAATTCGTGATGCCAGAATACTTTGAAGTCTATGAGTGCAAAATAAAATCTGATATTTTTCATATTTGGCATTGCTTCTTTTGAATAACTAATAGTTAAATGAAAGGCACAAGGATTCTGATAGAGTATTTAATGCTCGTTCGAATGAGCTATTGTTAAACTAAATTTGATTTGAATTCGTGATGCCAGAATACTTTGAAGTCTATGAGTGCAAAATAAAATCTGATATTTTTCATATTTGGCATTGCTTCTTTTGAATAACTAATAGTTAAATGAAAGGCACAAGGATTCTGATAGAGTATTTAATGCTCGTTCGAATGAGCTATTGTTAAACTAAATTTGATTTGAATTCGTGATGCCAGAATACTTTGAAGTCTATGAGTGCAAAATAAATCTGATATTTTTCATATTTGGCATTGCTTCTTTTGAATAACTAATAGTTAAATGAAAGGCACAAGGATTCTGATAGAGTATTTAATGCTCGTTCGAATGAGCTATTGTTAAACTAAATTTGATTTGAATTCGTGATGCCAGAATACTTTGAAGTCTATGAGTGCAAAATAAAATCTGATATTTTTCATATTTGGCATTGCTTCTTTTGAATAACTAATAGTTAAATGAAAGGCACAAGGATTCTGATAGAGTATTTAATGCTCGTTCGAATGAGCTATTGTTAAACTAAATTTGATTTGAATTCGTGATGCCAGAATACTTTGAAGTCTATGAGTGCAAAATAAAATCTGATATTTTTCATATTTGGCATTGCTTCTTTTGAATAACTAATAGTTAAATGAAAGGCACAAGGATTCTGATAGAGTATTTAATGCTCGTTCGAATGAGCTATTGTTAAACTAAATTTGATTTGAATTCGTGATGCCAGAATACTTTGAAGTCTATGAGTGCAAAATAAAATCTGATATTTTTCATATTTGGCATTGCTTCTTTTGAATAACTAATAGTTAAATGAAAGGCACAAGGATTCTGATAGAGTATTTAATGCTCGTTCGAATGAGCTATTGTTAAACTAAATTTGATTTGAATTCGTGATGCCAGAATACTTTGAAGTCTATGAGTGCAAAATAAAATCTGATATTTTTCATATTTGGCATTGCTTCTTTTGAATAACTAATAGTTAAATGAAAGGCACAAGGATTCTGATAGAGTATTTAATGCTCGTTCGAATGAGCTATTGTTAAACTAAATTTGATTTGAATTCGTGATGCCAGAATACTTTGAAGTCTATGAGTGCAAAATAAAATCTGATATTTTTCATATTTGGCATTGCTTCTTTTGAATAACTAATAGTTAAATGAAAGGCACAAGGATTCTGATAGAGTATTTAATGCTCGTTCGAATGAGCTATTGTTAAACTAAATTTGATTTGAATTCGTGATGCCAGAATACTTTGAAGTCTATGAGTGCAAAATAAAATCTGATATTTTTCATATTTGGCATTGCTTCTTTTGAATAACTAATAGTTAAATGAAAGGCACAAGGATTCTGATAGAGTATTTAATGCTCGTTCGAATGAGCTATTGTTAAACTAAATTTGATTTGAATTCGTGATGCCAGAATACTTTGAAGTCTATGAGTGCAAAATAAAATCTGATATTTTTCATATTTGGCATTGCTTCTTTTGAATAACTAATAGTTAAATGAAAGGCACAAGGATTCTGATAGAGTATTTAATGCTCGTTCGAATGAGCTATTGTTAAACTAAATTTGATTTGAATTCGTGATGCCAGAATACTTTGAAGTCTATGAGTGCAAAATAAATCTGATATTTTTCATATTTGGCATTGCTTCTTTTGAATAACTAATAGTTAAATGAAAGGCACAAGGATTCTGATAGAGTATTTAATGCTCGTTCGAATGAGCTATTGTTAAACTAAATTTGATTTGAATTCGTGATGCCAGAATACTTTGAAGTCTATGAGTGCAAAATAAAATCTGATATTTTTCATATTTGGCATTGCTTCTTTTGAATAACTAATAGTTAAATGAAAGGCACAAGGATTCTGATAGAGTATTTAATGCTCGTTCGAATGAGCTATTGTTAAACTAAATTTGATTTGAATTCGTGATGCCAGAATACTTTGAAGTCTATGAGTGCAAAATAAAATCTGATATTTTTCATATTTGGCATTGCTTCTTTTGAATAACTAATAGTTAAATGAAAGGCACAAGGATTCTGATAGAGTATTTAATGCTCGTTCGAATGAGCTATTGTTAAACTAAATTTGATTTGAATTCGTGATGCCAGAATACTTTGAAGTCTATGAGTGCAAAATAAAATCTGATATTTTTCATATTTGGCATTGCTTCTTTTGAATAACTAATAGTTAAATGAAAGGCACAAGGATTCTGATAGAGTATTTAATGCTCGTTCGAATGAGCTATTGTTAAACTAAATTTGATTTGAATTCGTGATGCCAGAATACTTTGAAGTCTATGAGTGCAAAATAAAATCTGATATTTTTCATATTTGGCATTGCTTCTTTTGAATAACTAATAGTTAAATGAAAGGCACAAGGATTCTGATAGAGTATTTAATGCTCGTTCGAATGAGCTATTGTTAAACTAAATTTGATTTGAATTCGTGATGCCAGAATACTTTGAAGTCTATGAGTGCAAAATAAATCTGATATTTTTCATATTTGGCATTGCTTCTTTTGAATAACTAATAGTTAAATGAAAGGCACAAGGATTCTGATAGAGTATTTAATGCTCGTTCGAATGAGCTATTGTTAAACTAAATTTGATTTGAATTCGTGATGCCAGAATACTTTGAAGTCTATGAGTGCAAAATAAAATCTGATATTTTTCATATTTGGCATTGCTTCTTTTGAATAACTAATAGTTAAATGAAAGGCACAAGGATTCTGATAGAGTATTTAATGCTCGTTCGAATGAGCTATTGTTAAACTAAATTTGATTTGAATTCGTGATGCCAGAATACTTTGAAGTCTATGAGTGCAAAATAAAATCTGATATTTTTCATATTTGGCATTGCTTCTTTTGAATAACTAATAGTTAAATGAAAGGCACAAGGATTCTGATAGAGTATTTAATGCTCGTTCGAATGAGCTATTGTTAAACTAAATTTGATTTGAATTCGTGATGCCAGAATACTTTGAAGTCTATGAGTGCAAAATAAATCTGATATTTTTCATATTTGGCATTGCTTCTTTTGAATAACTAATAGTTAAATGAAAGGCACAAGGATTCTGATAGAGTATTTAATGCTCGTTCGAATGAGCTATTGTTAAACTAAATTTGATTTGAATTCGTGATGCCAGAATACTTTGAAGTCTATGAGTGCAAAATAAAATCTGATATTTTTCATATTTGGCATTGCTTCTTTTGAATAACTAATAGTTAAATGAAAGGCACAAGGATTCTGATAGAGTATTTAATGCTCGTTCGAATGAGCTATTGTTAAACTAAATTTGATTTGAATTCGTGATGCCAGAATACTTTGAAGTCTATGAGTGCAAAATAAAATCTGATATTTTTCATATTTGGCATTGCTTCTTTTGAATAACTAATAGTTAAATGAAAGGCACAAGGATTCTGATAGAGTATTTAATGCTCGTTCGAATGAGCTATTGTTAAACTAAATTTGATTTGAATTCGTGATGCCAGAATACTTTGAAGTCTATGAGTGCAAAATAAAATCTGATATTTTTCATATTTGGCATTGCTTCTTTTGAATAACTAATAGTTAAATGAAAGGCACAAGGATTCTGATAGAGTATTTAATGCTCGTTCGAATGAGCTATTGTTAAACTAAATTTGATTTGAATTCGTGATGCCAGAATACTTTGAAGTCTATGAGTGCAAATAAAATCTGATATTTTTCATATTTGGCATTGCTTCTTTTGAATAACTAATAGTTAAATGAAAGGCACAAGGATTCTGATAGAGTATTTAATGCTCGTTCGAATGAGCTATTGTTAAACTAAATTTGATTTGAATTCGTGATGCCAGAATACTTTGAAGTCTATGAGTGCAAAATAAATCTGATATTTTTCATATTTGGCATTGCTTCTTTTGAATAACTAATAGTTAAATGAAAGGCACAAGGATTCTGATAGAGTATTTAATGCTCGTTCGAATGAGCTATTGTTAAACTAAATTTGATTTGAATTCGTGATGCCAGAATACTTTGAAGTCTATGAGTGCAAAATAAAATCTGATATTTTTCATATTTGGCATTGCTTCTTTTGAATAACTAATAGTTAAATGAAAGGCACAAGGATTCTGATAGAGTATTTAATGCTCGTTCGAATGAGCTATTGTTAAACTAAATTTGATTTGAATTCGTGATGCCAGAATACTTTGAAGTCTATGAGTGCAAAATAAAATCTGATATTTTTCATATTTGGCATTGCTTCTTTTGAATAACTAATAGTTAAATGAAAGGCACAAGGATTCTGATAGAGTATTTAATGCTCGTTCGAATGAGCTATTGTTAAACTAAATTTGATTTGAATTCGTGATGCCAGAATACTTTGAAGTCTATGAGTGCAAAATAAAATCTGATATTTTTCATATTTGGCATTGCTTCTTTTGAATAACTAATAGTTAAATGAAAGGCACAAGGATTCTGATAGAGTATTTAATGCTCGTTCGAATGAGCTATTGTTAAACTAAATTTGATTTGAATTCGTGATGCCAGAATACTTTGAAGTCTATGAGTGCAAAATAAAATCTGATATTTTTCATATTTGGCATTGCTTCTTTTGAATAACTAATAGTTAAATGAAAGGCACAAGGATTCTGATAGAGTATTTAATGCTCGTTCGAATGAGCTATTGTTAAACTAAATTTGATTTGAATTCGTGATGCCAGAATACTTTGAAGTCTATGAGTGCAAAATAAAATCTGATATTTTTCATATTTGGCATTGCTTCTTTTGAATAACTAATAGTTAAATGAAAGGCACAAGGATTCTGATAGAGTATTTAATGCTCGTTCGAATGAGCTATTGTTAAACTAAATTTGATTTGAATTCGTGATGCCAGAATACTTTGAAGTCTATGAGTGCAAAATAAAATCTGATATTTTTCATATTTGGCATTGCTTCTTTTGAATAACTAATAGTTAAATGAAAGGCACAAGGATTCTGATAGAGTATTTAATGCTCGTTCGAATGAGCTATTGTTAAACTAAATTTGATTTGAATTCGTGATGCCAGAATACTTTGAAGTCTATGAGTGCAAAATAAAATCTGATATTTTTCATATTTGGCATTGCTTCTTTTGAATAACTAATAGTTAAATGAAAGGCACAAGGATTCTGATAGAGTATTTAATGCTCGTTCGAATGAGCTATTGTTAAACTAAATTTGATTTGAATTCGTGATGCCAGAATACTTTGAAGTCTATGAGTGCAAAATAAAATCTGATATTTTTCATATTTGGCATTGCTTCTTTTGAATAACTAATAGTTAAATGAAAGGCACAAGGATTCTGATAGAGTATTTAATGCTCGTTCGAATGAGCTATTGTTAAACTAAATTTGATTTGAATTCGTGATGCCAGAATACTTTGAAGTCTATGAGTGCAAAATAATATCTGATATTTTTCATATTTGGCATTGCTTCTTTTGAATAACTAATAGTTAAATGAAAGGCACAAGGATTCTGATAGAGTATTTAATGCTCGTTCGAATGAGCTATTGTTAAACTAAATTTGATTTGAATTCGTGATGCCAGAATACTTTGAAGTCTATGAGTGCAAATAAAATCTGATATTTTTCATATTTGGCATTGCTTCTTTTGAATAACTAATAGTTAAATGAAAGGCACAAGGATTCTGATAGAGTATTTAATGCTCGTTCGAATGAGCTATTGTTAAACTAAATTTGATTTGAATTCGTGATGCCAGAATACTTTGAAGTCTATGAGTGCAAAATAAAATCTGATATTTTTCATATTTGGCATTGCTTCTTTTGAATAACTAATAGTTAAATGAAAGGCACAAGGATTCTGATAGAGTATTTAATGCTCGTTCGAATGAGCTATTGTTAAACTAAATTTGATTTGAATTCGTGATGCCAGAATACTTTGAAGTCTATGAGTGCAAAATAAATCTGATATTTTTCATATTTGGCATTGCTTCTTTTGAATAACTAATAGTTAAATGAAAGGCACAAGGATTCTGATAGAGTATTTAATGCTCGTTCGAATGAGCTATTGTTAAACTAAATTTGATTTGAATTCGTGATGCCAGAATACTTTGAAGTCTATGAGTGCAAAATAAAATCTGATATTTTTCATATTTGGCATTGCTTCTTTTGAATAACTAATAGTTAAATGAAAGGCACAAGGATTCTGATAGAGTATTTAATGCTCGTTCGAATGAGCTATTGTTAAACTAAATTTGATTTGAATTCGTGATGCCAGAATACTTTGAAGTCTATGAGTGCAAAATAAAATCTGATATTTTTCATATTTGGCATTGCTTCTTTTGAATAACTAATAGTTAAATGAAAGGCACAAGGATTCTGATAGAGTATTTAATGCTCGTTCGAATGAGCTATTGTTAAACTAAATTTGATTTGAATTCGTGATGCCAGAATACTTTGAAGTCTATGAGTGCAAAATAAAATCTGATATTTTTCATATTTGGCATTGCTTCTTTTGAATAACTAATAGTTAAATGAAAGGCACAAGGATTCTGATAGAGTATTTAATGCTCGTTCGAATGAGCTATTGTTAAACTAAATTTGATTTGAATTCGTGATGCCACAATACTTTGAAGTCTATGAGTGCAAAATAAAATCTGATATTTTTCATATTTGGCATTGCTTCTTTTGAATAACTAATAGTTAAATGAAAGGCACAAGGATTCTGATAGAGTATTTAATGCTCGTTCGAATGAGCTATTGTTAAACTAAATTTGATTTGAATTCGTGATGCCAGAATACTTTGAAGTCTATGAGTGCAAAATAAAATCTGATATTTTTCATATTTGGCATTGCTTCTTTTGAATAACTAATAGTTAAATGAAAGGCACAAGGATTCTGATAGAGTATTTAATGCTCGTTCGAATGAGCTATTGTTAAACTAAATTTGATTTGAATTCGTGATGCCAGAATACTTTGAAGTCTATGAGTGCAAAATAAAATCCGATATTTTTCATATTTGGCATTGCTTCTTTTGAATAACTAATAGTTAAATGAAAGGCACAAGGATTCTGATAGAGTATTTAATGCTCGTTCGAATGAGCTATTGTTAAACTAAATTTGATTTGAATTCGTGATGCCAGAATACTTTGAAGTCTATGAGTGCAAAATAAAATCTGATATTTTTCATATTTGGCATTGCTTCTTTTGAATAACTAATAGTTAAATGAAAGGCACAAGGATTCTGATAGAGTATTTAATGCTCGTTCGAATGAGCTATTGTTAAACTAAATTTGATTTGAATTCGTGATGCCAGAATACTTTGAAGTCTATGAGTGCAAAATAAAATCTGATATTTTTCATATTTGGCATTGCTTCTTTTGAATAACTAATAGTTAAATGAAAGGCACAAGGATTCTGATAGAGTATTTAATGCTCGTTCGAATGAGCTATTGTTAAACTAAATTTGATTTGAATTCGTGATGCCACAATACTTTGAAGTCTATGAGTGCAAAATAAAATCTGATATTTTTCATATTTGGCATTGCTTCTTTTGAATAACTAATAGTTAAATGAAAGGCACAAGGATTCTGATAGAGTATTTAATGCTCGTTCGAATGAGCTATTGTTAAACTAAATTTGATTTGAATTCGTGATGCCAGAATACTTTGAAGTCTATGAGTGCAAAATAAAATCTGATATTTTTCATATTTGGCATTGCTTCTTTTGAATAACTAATAGTTAAATGAAAGGCACAAGGATTCTGATAGAGTATTTAATGCTCGTTCGAATGAGCTATTGTTAAACTAAATTTGATTTGAATTCGTGATGCCACAATACTTTGAAGTCTATGAGTGCAAAATAATATCCGATATTTTTCATATTTGGCATTGCTTCTTTTGAATAACTAATAGTTAAATGAAAGGCACAAGGATTCTGATAGAGTATTTAATGCTCGTTCGAATGAGCTATTGTTAAACTAAATTTGATTTGAATTCGTGATGCCAGAATACTTTGAAGTCTATGAGTGCAAAATAAAATCTGATATTTTTCATATTTGGCATTGCTTCTTTTGAATAACTAATAGTTAAATGAAAGGCACAAGGATTCTGATAGAGTATTTAATGCTCGTTCGAATGAGCTATTGTTAAACTAAATTTGATTTGAATTCGTGATGCCAGAATACTTTGAAGTCTATGAGTGCAAAATAAATTCTGATATTTTTCATATTTGGCATTGCTTCTTTTGAATAACTAATAGTTAAATGAAAGGCACAAGGATTCTGATAGAGTATTTAATGCTCGTTCGAATGAGCTATTGTTAAACTAAATTTGATTTGAATTCGTGATGCCAGAATACTTTGAAGTCTATGAGTGCAAAATAAAATCTGATATTTTTCATATTTGGCATTGCTTCTTTTGAATAACTAATAGTTAAATGAAAGGCACAAGGATTCTGATAGAGTATTTAATGCTCGTTCGAATGAGCTATTGTTAAACTAAATTTGATTTGAATTCGTGATGCCAGAATACTTTGAAGTCTATGAGTGCAAAATAAAATCCGATATTTTTCATATTTGGCATTGCTTCTTTTGAATAACTAATAGTTAAATGAAAGGCACAAGGATTCTGATAGAGTATTTAATGCTCGTTCGAATGAGCTATTGTTAAACTAAATTTGATTTGAATTCGTGATGCCAGAATACTTTGAAGTCTATGAGTGCAAAATAAAATCTGATATTTTTCATATTTGGCATTGCTTCTTTTGAATAACTAATAGTTAAATGAAAGGCACAAGGATTCTGATAGAGTATTTAATGCTCGTTCGAATGAGCTATTGTTAAACTAAATTTGATTTGAATTCGTGATGCCACAATACTTTGAAGTCTATGAGTGCAAAATAATATCCGATATTTTTCATATTGGCATTGTTTCTTTTGAATAACTAATAGTTAAATGAAAGGCACAAGGATTCTGATAGAGTATTTAATGCTCGTTCGAATGAGCTATTGTTAAACTAAATTTGATTTGAATTCGTGATGCCAGAATACTTTGAAGTCTATGAGTGCAAAATAAAATCTGATATTTTTCATATTTGGCATTGCTTCTTTTGAATAACTAATAGTTAAATGAAAGGCACAAGGATTCTGATAGAGTATTTAATGCTCGTTCGAATGAGCTATTGTTAAACTAAATTTGATTTGAATTCGTGATGCCAGAATACTTTGAAGTCTATGAGTGCAAAATAAAATCTGATATTTTTCATATTTGGCATTGCTTCTTTTGAATAACTAATAGTTAAATGAAAGGCACAAGGATTCTGATAGAGTATTTAATGCTCGTTCGAATGAGCTATTGTTAAACTAAATTTGATTTGAATTCGTGATGCCAGAATACTTTGAAGTCTATGAGTGCAAAATAATATCCGATATTTTTCATATTTGGCATTGCTTCTTTTGAATAACTAATAGTTAAATGAAAGGCACAAGGATTCTGATAGAGTATTTAATGCTCGTTCGAATGAGCTATTGTTAAACTAAATTTGATTTGAATTCGTGATGCCAGAATACTTTGAAGTCTATGAGTGCAAAATAAAATCTGATATTTTTCATATTTGGCATTGCTTCTTTTGAATAACTAATAGTTAAATGAAAGGCACAAGGATTCTGATAGAGTATTTAATGCTCGTTCGAATGAGCTATTGTTAAACTAAATTTGATTTGAATTCGTGATGCCACAATACTTTGAAGTCTATGAGTGCAAAATAAAATCTGATATTTTTCATATTTGGCATTGCTTCTTTTGAATAACTAATAGTTAAATGAAAGGCACAAGGATTCTGATAGAGTATTTAATGCTCGTTCGAATGAGCTATTGTTAAACTAAATTTGATTTGAATTCGTGATGCCACAATACTTTGAAGTCTATGAGTGCAAAATAATATCCGATATTTTTCATTCATGGCATCGCTTCTTTTGAATAACTAATAGTTAAATGAAAGGCACAAGGATTCTGATAGAGTAATTAATGCTCGTTCGAATGATCTATTGTTAAACTAAATTTGATTTGAATTCGTGATGCCAGAATACTTTGAAGTCTATGAGTGCAAAATAAAATCTCATATTTTCATATTTGGCATTGCTTCTTTTGAATAACTAATAGTTAAATGAAAGGCACAAGGATTCTGATAGAGTATTTAATGCTCGTTCGAATGAGCTATTGTTAAACTAAATTTGATTTGTATTCGTGATGCCAGAATACTTTGAAGTCTATGAGTGCAAAATAAAATCTGATATTTTTCATATTTGGCATTGCTTCTTTTGAATAACTAATAGTTAAATGAAAGGCACAAGGATTCTGATAGAGTATTTAATGCTCGTTCGAATGAGCTATTGTTAAACTAAATTTGATTTGAATTCGTGATGCCAGAATACTTTGAAGTCTATGAGTGCAAAATAATATCCGATATTTTTCATATTTGGCATTGCTTCTTTTGAATAACTAATAGTTAAATGAAAGGCACAAGGATTCTGATAGAGTATTTAATGCTCGTTCGAATGAGCTATTGTTAAACTAAATTTGATTTGAATTCGTGATGCCAGAATACTTTGAAGTCTATGAGTGCAAAATAAAATCTGATATTTTTCATATTTGGCATTGCTTCTTTTGAATAACTAATAGTTAAATGAAAGGCACAAGGATTCTGATAGAGTATTTAATGCTCGTTCGAATGAGCTATTGTTAAACTAAATTTGATTTGAATTCGTGATGCCACAATACTTTGAAGTCTATGAGTGCAAAATAATATCCGATATTTTTCATTCTTGGCATTGCTTCTTTTGAATAACTAATAGTTAAATGAAAGGCACAAGGATTCTGATAGAGTATTTAATGCTCGTTCGAATGAGCTATTGTTAAACTAAATTTGATTTGAATTCGTGATGCCAGAATACTTTGAAGTCTATGAGTGCAAAATAAAATCTGATATTTTTCATATTTGGCATTGCTTCTTTTGAATAACTAATAGTTAAATGAAAGGCACAAGGATTCTGATAGAGTATTTAATGCTCGTTCGAATGAGCTATTGTTAAACTAAATTTGATTTGAATTCGTGATGCCACAATACTTTGAAGTCTATGAGTGCAAAATAAAATCTGATATTTTTCATATTTGGCATTGCTTCTTTTGAATAACTAATAGTTAAATGAAAGGCACAAGGATTCTGATAGAGTATTTAATGCTCGTTCGAATGAGCTATTGTTAAACTAAATTTGATTTGAATTCGTGATGCCACAATACTTTGAAGTCTATGAGTGCAAAATAAAATCTGATATTTTTCATATTTGGCATTGCTTCTTTTGAATAACTAATAGTTAAATGAAAGGCACAAGGATTCTGATAGAGTATTTAATGCTCGTTCGAATGAGCTATTGTTAAACTAAATTTGATTTGTATTCGTGATGCCAGAATACTTTGAAGTCTATGAGTGCAAAATAAAATCTGATATTTTTCATATTTGGCATTGCTTCTTTTGAATAACTAATAGTTAAATGAAAGGCACAAGGATTCTGATAGAGTATTTAATGCTCGTTCGAATGAGCTATTGTTAAACTAAATTTGATTTGAATTCGTGATGCCACAATACTTTGAAGTCTATGAGTGCAAAATAAAATCTGATATTTTTCATATTTGGCATTGCTTCTTTTGAATAACTAATAGTTAAATGAAAGGCACAAGGATTCTGATAGAGTATTTAATGCTCGTTCGAATGTTCAAATTAAATTCAAATCAAATTTAGTTTAACAATAGCTCATTCGAACGAGCATTAAATACTCTATCAGAATCCTTGTGCCTTTCATTTAACTATTAGTTATTCAAAAGAAGCAATGCCAAATATGAAAAATATCAGATTATATTTTGCACTCATAGACTTCAAAGTATTGTGGCATCACTAATTCAAATCAAATTTAGTTTAACAATAGCTCATTCGAACTAGCATTAAATACTCTATCAGAATCCTTGTGCCTTTCATTTAACTATTAGTTATTCAAAAGAAGCAATGCCAAATATGAAAAATATCAGATTTAATTTTGCACTCATAGACTTCAAAGTATTCTGGCATCACGAATTTTTATTTATTTATTTATAACGAACACCAAAAGGTACATACAAACATGTACACTTACAAAGGATAAAAAAAACAATACAAATAAATGCCTTGGTAAAATTATAAAACTTAAAAAAAATAAATGATATTTGAAAAAATAAATGTGATTAAAAAAATATATGTGATTAAAAATATATGTATGTGATTATATTTGATGAAAAAAAAAAAAAATTGATGAAAAATAATGTTAAGAACCCTTAAAGACCAAAATCTACACAATTAGCTAATACTCTAAATTTTTTATAATTTGCACACTCAATGACTTCTCTAGGCAATTTATTCCAAATGTTTATGACCCTAATAAAGAAATTATTTTTTGTCTTAAATGAGTACCCCTTATTTTGAATTAGATATTTCCTGCGTAAATTTCTTTTCGCAAATATAAAGAATTTATCTGGTCTTAGATGTGTATGTCCAGTTATAAACTTGTATGTCATACATAAATCTGAAATACAGCGTCGCTCAGCTAGCTTCTTAAGCTTACATAATTTTAATCTTTCTTCATAGTTCCTAGGTGTAATGGAGCAAATTTTAAGGGCAATTCGTGTAAAGAATTTCTGGACTCTCTCTATTTGGTGGGAGTTTCCAGTTTTGATGGATTCCATACTTCTGTTGCGTATTCTAGACAGGGCCTTACATATGTTTTGTAGCAAAATACAAGTTTATTTATGTCTTTAGTTTTAATTACTCTAAATATCTGGTGTGTGAGGAAATAAGCATTTTTAATAATTTTTTCATAATGCTGGGAAAATGATAAACTAGAATCAATTATAATACCAAGATCCCGAACACTATCTACTTCATTCATTTGTTTTCCTAGTAACTTATATGTTCTTTTATTATTATTTTTCCCTATGTAGAGAACAACGCATTTTTCTAGCGAAATATATAGACCATTAAGGATAGACCATTGTTCAATACATGATAGAGCTTCGGATAGAACTTCAGTTCTTAAATTATTGTTATGTTCAATATATAGTTTCACGTCGTCGGCATAAATTTTTATATGTATACCTTCAGGTAAATATTTTGGTAAATCATTAATGAATATTAGAAAAAGTAGAGGTCCAAGGACACTACCTTGTGGTACACCAGATAAAGTTGGATAGCTATCAGAGAGGGTATTCTCAATCTTAACTCTAAAGGTCCTGTTTTCTAGGAAATTCTTAATAAACGTATATATCTTCCCAGCTATACCGATTGATTTCAATTTATAGAGTATTCTGTTAATAGGTACTGAATCAAATGCTCTAGCAAAGTCAATATAGACAATATCAATAGACTTATTTTCTTGAATAGCTCTGTAGAAATCATTTAACATTACTAATAATTGAGTAGAGGTTGATCTGTTAGTTAGGAATGCATATTGGTCATCAGAGAAATAAGATTTTTTATTCAAAATTTTATTATCTCGATACAAATTAGTCTCTCTAGTACTCTACAAAGTGTGCATGTTAGTGATATAGGTCTATAGTTATTAGGATCTGATTTGTCACCTTTTTTGTGGATAGGTATAATTATAGATGTTCTCCATATTTTCGGAATACTTCCACTATCTAATATTATTCTAAATATTTCAGTTAGTACAGGGGCTAATTCTTCAGCTGAATGTTTCAGTAATATATAAGGAATTCCATCCGGGGATGTAGAATTTTTGTTAGGAAGTTTCCTTAATAGGTCTCTAATCTGAATTACATCTAGGTCTAGATCTTGCATTGAGAGCTCATTATTTTCAGTTATAACTTCATCTTGTAACTCCTTATGGCTAAAATTAGTTAAGAATGTCTTAGCTAGTATATTGGACTTTTCTAAGTTATCTTTGTATATTCGATCATTAGAATCTGTAAGAAATGTTATATACCCATTATCACCTATTTTTCTCTTGATAAACTTATGAATTGAATTATAGCCTTTCGATATGGCAAGTTGCTCGTTTTTAAGATGATGTGATTGAATTTTTGTTTTTAATTGTTTTGAGATTATTTTATATTTCAATTTAATATCCATATTCGATGGGGTTTTCTTTAATTCATTGTAAGTTAAAAGTTTTCTGTTATAAAGGTCTGTAATATCTCTAGAATACTTTTCTTTGATTATTTTGTTAATAGGTCTTAGTGGCATAACTTTATCATATACGCCTAATAGACATGTTGTCAATTTAGAATATTTTTCTTCAATGCTAAAGTAGTAGGGTAATATGTAATCCCAATTTATACTAGACAGGTTTTTACTACATTCGTTCAGATTTTTCTTATTAATATTTCTTACTAAAACTTTGCTTTGTTTTATTCTCTTGCATCTTTCATTAATACATACTTTGAACTTAACCATATTATGATCTGATGTAGAAAAATTCTCGATAACATTAGTGCTAACTAATTTATCAGGGAATGATAAAACTAAATCAAGTATAGATTTCTCTCTTGTGGGCTTATTAACTTTCTGTATTGCATTAGTTTGGTTAATAAATTCAAGTAAAACCTTTCCAATCTTATCAGAAGCAGTTAAAATATTCCAATCAACATTAGGGCTATTAAAGTCTCCCAGAATTATATATCTCTTAGTAGTGCTTAATAGATTATAGATATATTTTAATAATTTCCTTGTATTTTTAACTGTGCAATCAGGTGGCCTATATATACAAATAATTAAAATTGGTTGAACTATTAGTAATTTAATACAGATAAGTTCACATTGAAATTTACTACCTTGGAAAATACACTTAAATGTTAAATCATTCCTTAATAAGATAGCGCAGCCTCCTCCCTTGCGTTTTTCTCGATGAGCAAATAAGGGTTGAAATTGATTATTAAAGCAGAAATCATTATAGATGGTATTATTTTTATTGAGCCAGGTTTCAGTAATACAAGCTATGCCTATTTTGTGTTTATCTAGAATGAGTTTCAATTCATTGGTTTTATTAGTCATTGAGCGTGCATTGATTAATATCCCACTAATTTCATTTTTTATTATTTTTTTACCTCTGGTGTTCGCGAGTCCCTATTGTGTAGTTTTGTTCTTTAGGGGACGGGGATTTTTAAGTTCTCTGATATGCAAATCAGATATAACATATTTATAAAGACCACACGAATTATTTAGTGAGTAGGCATGCCTGCGTAATTGATATAAAAATTGTAGCTCAGGAGGACTAAGGTCACGGCGAGCAAATACATTGTTAGGAATTGTGGAAATGTTACGAGTAATGCTATGAAATTGTTGAATAAAATAGTTACGAGAAACATTATCTATAAAGGGTATTTTTATGAGCTGAGGCCTAGAAGAATTTGTTTGAGAAAATTTAGTTTTATGCCGAAAAGGTGGGTATTTTTGTCAAGTTTATCACCAAGATTACATTTACTTACAATTTCTTCAATAATTCGCTTGTCGTCTTCTTCACTCATAAAAGGCATCTTTTCCACAACGGCTATTTTCGATTTTTTGTTGATTGTGTCGGGATTTTCTGCAGCATAGGCCGCCATTTTCGAAAATAAATTGTTGTCTGTAATAAATGATGGAGGTTGGCCCCAACGTGTGTTGTTTTGATTAGAAGTGCTTGTCAGATTAATATTTTCATTGTTTAAGTTATTAGAATTTTGCTTAAAAATTTCACTAACAGTTGTCCGAATTATTGTCTCGATTGAAGGTTTTAATAATTCCGAAACCATAACAGCTATCTGCGATAGCTGTTCTTGTGATAAATTTGACACAATTGTATCTGGCACAATTGTATTTTCAGAGGATGAGCTCTCCATTGAGTTTGAACGAATACGTTTTTTATTATTAGATTTGGTAGGCATTATTGATTTTTTTTATTTTTGAAAAAAGGTTGGGAGTATTAGTTATTCAAAAGAAGCAATGCCAAATATGAAAAATATCGGATATTATTTTGCACTCATAGACTTCAAAGTATTCTGGCATCACGAATTCAAATCAAATTTAGTTTAACAATAGCTCATTCGAACGAGCATTAAATACTCTATCAGAATCCTTGTGCCTTTCATTTAACTATTAGTTATTCAAAAGAAGCAATGCCAAATATGAAAAATATCGGATATTATTTTGCACTCATAGACTTCAAAGTATTGTGGCATCACGAATTCAAATCAAATTTAGTTTAACAATAGCTCATTCGAACGAGCATTAAATATTCTATCAGAATCCTTGTGCCTTTCATTTAACTATTAGTTATTCAAAAGAAGCAATGCCAAATATGAAAAATATCAGATTATATTTTGCACTAATAGACTTCAAAGTATTCTGGCATCACGAATTCAAATCAAATTTAGTTTAACAATAGCTCATTCGAACGAGCATTAAATACTCTATCAGAATCCTTGTGCCTTTCATTTAACTATTAGTTATTCAAAAGAAGCAATGCCAAATATGAAAAATATCGGATATTATTTTGCACTCATAGACTTCAAAGTATTGTGGCATCACGAATTCAAATCAAATTTAGTTTAACAATAGCTCATTCGAACGAGCATTAAATACTCTATCAGAATCCTTGTGCCTTTCATTTAACTATTAGTTATTCAAAAGAAGCAATGCCAAATATAAAAAATATCAGATTTTATTTTGCACTCATAGACTTCAAAGTATTCTGGCATCACGAATTCAAATCAAATTTAGTTTAACAATAGCTCATTCGAACGAGCATTAAATACTCTATCAGAATCCTTGTGCCTTTCATTTAACTATTAGTTATTCAAAAGAAGCAACGCCAAATATGAAAAATATCAGATTTTATTTTGCACTCATAGACTTCAAAGTATTCTGGCATCACGAATTCAAATCAAATTTAGTTTAACAATAGCTCATTCGAACGAGCATTAAATACTCTATCAGAATCCTTGTGCCTTTCATTTAACTATTAGTTATTCAAAAGAAGCAACGCCAAATATGAAAAATATCAGATTATATTTTGCACTCATAGACTTCAAAGTATTGTGGCATCACTAATTCAAATCAAATTTAGTTTAACAATAGCTCATTCGAACGAGCATTAAATACTCTATCAGAATCCTTGTGCCTTTCATTTAACTATTAGTTATTCAAAAGAAGCAATGCCAAATATGAAAAATATCAGATTTAATTTTGCACTCATAGACTTCAAAGTATTCTGGCATCACGAATTCAAATCAAATTTAGTTTAACAATAGCTCATTCGAACGAGCATTAAATACTCTATCAGAATCCTTGTGCCTTTCTTTAACTATTAGTTATTCAAAAGAAGCAATGCCAAATATGAAAAATATCGGATATTATTTTGCACTCATAGACTTCAAAGTATTCTGGCATCACGAATTCAAATCAAATTTAGTTTAACAATAGCTCATTCGAACGAGCATTAAATACTCTATCAGAATCCTTGTGCCTTTCATTTAACTATTAGTTATTCAAAAGAAGCAATGCCAAATATGAAAAATATCGGATATTATTTTGCACTCATAGACTTCAAAGTATTGTGGCATCACGAATTCAAATCAAATTTAGTTTAACAATAACTCATTCGAACGAGCATTAAATACTCTATCAGAATCCTTGTGCCTTTCATTTAACTATTAGTTATTCAAAAGAAGCAATGCCAAATATGAAAAATATCGGATATTATTTTGCACTCATAGACTTCAAAGTATTGTGGCATCACGAATTCAAATCAAATTTAGTTTAACAATAGCTCATTCGAACGAGCATTAAATACTCTATCAGAATCCTTGTGCCTTTCATTTAACTATTAGTTATTCAAAAGAAGCAATGCCAAATATGAAAAATATCAGATTTTATTTTGCACTCATAGACTTCAAAGTATTCTGGCATCACGAATTCAAATCAAATTTAGTTTAACAATAGCTCATTCGAACGAGCATTAAATACTCTATCAGAATCCTTGTGCCTTTCATTTAACTATTAGTTATTCAAAAGAAGCAATGCCAAATATGAAAAATATCAGATTTTATTTTGCACTCATAGACTTCAAAGTATTCTGGCATCACGAATTCAAATCAAATTTAGTTTAACAATAGCTCATTCGAACGAGCATTAAATACTCTATCAGAATCCTTGTGCCTTTCTTTAACTATTAGTTATTCAAAAGAAGCAATGCCAAATATGAAAAATATCGGATATTATTTTGCACTCATAGACTTCAAAGTATTCTGGCATCACGAATTCAAATCAAATTTAGTTTACAATAGCTCATTCGAACGAGCATTAAATACTCTATCAGAATCCTTGTGCCTTTCTTTAACTATTAGTTATTCAAAAGAAGCAATGCCAAATATGAAAAATATCGGATATTATTTTGCACTCATAGACTTCAAAGTATTCTGGCATCACGAATTCAAATCAAATTTAGTTTAACAATAGCTCATTCGAACGAGCATTAAATACTCTATCAGAATCCTTGTGCCTTTCATTTAACTATTAGTTATTCAAAAGAAGCAATGCCAAATATGAAAAATATCAGATTTTATTTTGCACTCATAGACTTCAAAGTATTCTGGCATCACGAATTCAAATCAAATTTAGTTTAACAATAGCTCATTCGAACGAGCATTAAATACTCTATCAGAATCCTTGTGCCTTTCATTTAACTATTAGTTATTCAAAAGAAGCAATGCCAAATATGAAAAATATCGGATATTATTTTGCACTCATAGACTTCAAAGTATTGTGGCATCACGAATTCAAATCAAATTTAGTTTAACAATAGCTCATTCGAACGAGCATTAAATACTCTATCAGAATCCTTGTGCCTTTCATTTAACTATTAGTTATTCAAAAGAAGCAATGCCAAATATGAAAAATATCAGATTATATTTTGCACTCATAGACTTCAAAGTATTCTGGCATCACGAATTCAAATCAAATTTAGTTTAACAATAGCTCATTCGAACGAGCATTAAATACTCTATCAGAATCCTTGTGCCTTTCATTTAACTATTAGTTATTCAAAAGAAGCAATGCCAAATATGAAAAATATCGGATATTATTTTGCACTCATAGACTTCAAAGTATTGTGGCATCACGAATTCAAATCAAATTTAGTTTAACAATAGCTCATTCGACGAGCATTAAATACTCTATCAGAATCCTTGTGCCTTTCATTTAACTATTAGTTATTCAGAAGAAGCAATGCCAAATATAAAAAATATCAGATATATTTTGCACTCATAGACTTCAAAGTATTGTGGCATCACTAATTCAAATCAAATTTAGTTTAACAATAGCTCATTCGAACGAGCATTAAATACTCTATCAGAATCCTTGTGCCTTTCATTTAACTATTAGTTATTCAAAAGAAGCAATGCCAAATATGAAAAATATCAGATTTAATTTTGCACTCATAGACTTCAAAGTATTCTGGCATCACGAATTCAAATCAAATTTAGTTTAACAATAGCTCATTCGAACGAGCATTAAATACTCTATCAGAATCCTTGTGCCTTTCTTTAACTATTAGTTATTCAAAAGAAGCAATGCCAAATATGAAAAATATCGGATATTATTTTGCACTCATAGACTTCAAAGTATTCTGGCATCACGAATTCAAATCAAATTTAGTTTAACAATAGCTCATTCGAACGAGCATTAAATACTCTATCAGAATCCTTGTGCCTTTCATTTAACTATTAGTTATTCAAAAGAAGCAATGCCAAATATGAAAAATATCAGATTTTATTTTGCACTCATAGACTTCAAAGTATTGTGGCATCACGAATTCAAATCAAATTTAGTTTAACAATAGCTCATTCGAACGAGCATTAAATACTCTATCAGAATCCTTGTGCCTTTCATTTAACTATTAGTTATTCAAAAGAAGCAATGCCAAATATGAAAAATATCATATTTTATTTTGCACTCATAGACTTCAAAGTATTCTGGCATCACGAATTCAAATCAAATTTAGTTTAACAATAGCTCATTCGAACGAGCATTAAATACTCTATCAGAATCCTTGTGCCTTTCATTTAACTATTAGTTATTCAAAAGAAGCAATGCCAAATATGAAAAATATCAGATTTTATTTTGCACTCATAGACTTCAAAGTATTCTGGCATCACGGATACAAATCAAATTTAGTTTAACAATAGCTCATTCGAACGAGCATTAAATACTCTATCAGAATCCTTGTGCCTTTCATTTAACTATTAGTTATTCAAAAGAAGCAATGCCAAATATGAAAAATATCAGATTATATTTTGCACTCATAGACTTCAAAGTATTGTGGCATCACTAATTCAAATCAAATTTAGTTTAACAATAGCTCATTCGAACGAGCATTAAATACTCTATCAGAATCCTTGTGCCTTTCATTTAACTATTAGTTATTCAAAAGAAGCAATGCCAAATATGAAAAATATCGGATATTATTTTGCACTCATAGACTTCAAAGTATTGTGGCATCACGAATTCAAATCAAATTTAGTTTAACAATAGCTCATTCGAACGAGCATTAAATACTCTATCAGAATCCTTGTGCCTTTCATTTAACTATTAGTTATTCAAAAGAAGCAATGCCAAATATGAAAAATATCAGATTTTATTTTGCACTCATAGACTTCAAAGTATTGTGGCATCACGAATTCAAATCAAATTTAGTTTAACAATAGCTCATTCGAACGAGCATTAAATACTCTATCAGAATCCTTGTGCCTTTCATTTAACTATTAGTTATTCAAAAGAAGCAATGCCAAATATGAAAAATATCATATTTTATTTTGCACTCATAGACTTCAAAGTATTCTGGCATCACGAATTCAAATCAAATTTAGTTTAACAATAGCTCATTCGAACGAGCATTAAATACTCTATCAGAATCCTTGTGCCTTTCATTTAACTATTAGTTATTCAAAAGAAGCAATGCCAAATATGAAAAATATCAGATTATTTTGCACTCATAGACTTCAAAGTATTGTGGCATCACTAATTCAAATCAAATTTAGTTTAACAATAGCTCATTCGAACGAGCATTAAATACTCTATCAGAATCCTTGTGCCTTTCATTTAACTATTAGTTATTCAAAAGAAGCAATGCCAAATATGAAAAATATCAGATTTTATTTTGCACTCATAGACTTCAAAGTATTGTGGCATCACGAATTCAAATCAAATTTAGTTTAACAATAGCTCATTCGAACGAGCATTAAATACTCTATCAGAATCCTTGTGCCTTTCATTTAACTATTAGTTATTCAAAAGAAGCAATGCCAAATATGAAAAATATCAGATTTTATTTTGCACTCATAGACTTCAAAGTATTCTGGCATCACGAATTCAAATCAAATTTAGTTTAACAATAGATCATTCGAACGAGCATTAAATACTCTATCAGAATCCTTGTGCCTTTCATTTAACTATTAGTTATTCAAAAGAAGCGATGCCAAGAATGAAAAATATCGGATATTATTTTGCACTCATAGACTTCAAAGTATTGTGGCATCACGAATTCAAATCAAATTTAGTTTAACAATAGCTCATTCGAACGAGCATTAAATACTCTATCAGAATCCTTGTGCCTTTCATTTAACTATTAGTTATTCAAAAGAAGCAATGCCAAATATGAAAAATATCAGATTTTATTTTGCACTCATAGACTTCAAAGTATTCTGGCATCACGAATACAAATCAAATTTAGTTTAACAATAGCTCATTCGAACGAGCATTAAATACTCTATCAGAATCCTTGTGCCTTTCATTTAACTATTAGTTATTCAAAAGAAGCAATGCCAAATATGAAAAATATCGGATATTATTTTGCACTCATAGACTTCAAAGTATTCTGGCATCACGAATTCAAATCAAATTTAGTTTAACAATAGCTCATTCGAACGAGCATTAAATACTCTATCAGAATCCTTGTGCCTTTCATTTAACTATTAGTTATTCAAAAGAAGCAATGCCAAATATGAAAAATATCAGATTTTATTTTGCACTCATAGACTTCAAAGTATTCTGGCATCACGAATACAAATCAAATTTAGTTTAACAATAGCTCATTCGAACGAGCATTAAATACTCTATCAGAATCCTTGTGCCTTTCATTTAACTATTAGTTATTCAAAAGAAGCAATGCCAAATATGTAAAATATCAGATTTTATTTTGCACTCATAGACTTCAAAGTATTCTGGCATCACGGATACAAATCAAATTTAGTTTAACAATAGCTCATTCGAACGAGCATTAAATACTCTATCAGAATCCTTGTGCCTTTCATTTAACTATTAGTTATTCAAAAGAAGCAATGCCAAATATGAAAAATATCAGGTTTTATTTTGCACTCATAGACTTCAAAGTATTCTGGCATCACGAATTCAAATCAAATTTAGTTTAACAATAGCTCATTCGAACGAGCATTAAATACTCTATCAGAATCCTTGTGCCTTTCATTTAACTATTAGTTATTCAAAAGAAGCAATGCCAAATATGAAAAATATCAGATTTTATTTTGCACTCATAGACTTCAAAGTATTGTGGCATCACGAATTCAAATCAAATTTAGTTTAACAATAGCTCATTCGAACGAGCATTAAATACTCTATCAGAATCCTTGTGCCTTTCATTTAACTATTAGTTATTCAAAAGAAGCAATGCCAAATATGAAAAATATCATATTTTATTTTGCACTCATAGACTTCAAAGTATTCTGGCATCACGAATTCAAATCAAATTTAGTTTAACAATAGCTCATTCGAACGAGCATTAAATACTCTATCAGAATCCTTGTGCCTTTCATTTAACTATTAGTTATTCAAAAGAAGCAATGCCAAATATGAAAAATATCAGATTTTATTTTGCACTCATAGACTTCAAAGTATTCTGGCATCACGGATACAAATCAAATTTAGTTTAACAATAGCTCATTCGAACGAGCATTAAATACTCTATCAGAATCCTTGTGCCTTTCATTTAACTATTAGTTATTCAAAAGAAGCAATGCCAAATATGAAAAATATCAGATTATATTTTGCACTCATAGACTTCAAAGTATTGTGGCATCACGAATTCAAATCAAATTTAGTTTAACAATAGCTCATTCGAACGAGCATTAAATACTCTATCAGAATCCTTGTGCCTTTCATTTAACTATTAGTTATTCAAAAGAAGCAATGCCAAATATGAAAAATATCAGATTTTATTTTGCACTCATAGACTTCAAAGTATTCTGGCATCACGGATACAAATCAAATTTAGTTTAACAATAGCTCATTCGAACGAGCATTAAATACTCTATCAGAATCCTTGTGCCTTTCATTTAACTATTAGTTATTCAAAAGAAGCAATGCCAAATATGAAAAATATCAGATTTTATTTTGCACTCATAGACTTCAAAGTATTGTGGCATCACGAATTCAAATCAAATTTAGTTTAACAATAGCTCATTCGAACGAGCATTAAATACTCTATCAGAATCCTTGTGCCTTTCATTTAACTATTAGTTATTCAAAAGAAGCAATGCCAAATATGAAAAATATCAGATTTTATTTTGCACTCATAGACTTCAAAGTATTCTGGCATCACGGATACAAATCAAATTTAGTTTAACAATAGCTCATTCGAACGAGCATTAAATACTCTATCAGAATCCTTGTGCCTTTCATTTAACTATTAGTTATTCAAAAGAAGCAATGCCAAATATGAAAAATATCAGATTATATTTTGCACTCATAGACTTCAAAGTATTGTGGCATCACGAATTCAAATCAAATTTAGTTTAACAATAGCTCATTCGAACGAGCATTAAATACTCTATCAGAATCCTTGTGCCTTTCATTTAACTATTAGTTATTCAAAAGAAGCAATGCCAAATATGAAAAATATCAGATTTTATTTTGCACTCATAGACTTCAAAGTATTCTGGCATCACGGATACAAATCAAATTTAGTTTAACAATAGCTCATTCGAACGAGCATTAAATACTCTATCAGAATCCTTGTGCCTTTCATTTAACTATTAGTTATTCAAAAGAAGCAATGCCAAATATGAAAAATATCAGATTATATTTTGCACTCATAGACTTCAAAGTATTGTGGCATCACGAATTCAAATCAAATTTAGTTTAACAATAGCTCATTCGAACGAGCATTAAATACTCTATCAGAATCCTTGTGCCTTTCATTTAACTATTAGTTATTCAAAAGAAGCAATGCCAAATATGAAAAATATCAGATTTTATTTTGCACTCATAGACTTCAAAGTATTCTGGCATCACGGATACAAATCAAATTTAGTTTAACAATAGCTCATTCGAACGAGCATTAAATACTCTATCAGAATCCTTGTGCCTTTCATTTAACTATTAGTTATTCAAAAGAAGCAATGCCAAATATGAAAAATATCAGATTTTATTTTGCACTCATAGACTTCAAAGTATTGTGGCATCACGAATTCAAATCAAATTTAGTTTAACAATAGCTCATTCGAACGAGCATTAAATACTCTATCAGAATCCTTGTGCCTTTCATTTAACTATTAGTTATTCAAAAGAAGCAATGCCAAATATGAAAAATATCATATTTTATTTTGCACTCATAGACTTCAAAGTATTCTGGCATCACGAATTCAAATCAAATTTAGTTTAACAATAGCTCATTCGAACGAGCATTAAATACTCTATCAGAATCCTTGTGCCTTTCATTTAACTATTAGTTATTCAAAAGAAGCAATGCCAAATATGAAAAATATCAGATTTTATTTTGCACTCATAGACTTCAAAGTATTCTGGCATCACGGATACAAATCAAATTTAGTTTAACAATAGCTCATTCGAACGAGCATTAAATACTCTATCAGAATCCTTGTGCCTTTCATTTAACTATTAGTTATTCAAAAGAAGCAATGCCAAATATGAAAAATATCAGATTATATTTTGCACTCATAGACTTCAAAGTATTGTGGCATCACGAATTCAAATCAAATTTAGTTTAACAATAGCTCATTCGAACGAGCATTAAATACTCTATCAGAATCCTTGTGCCTTTCATTTAACTATTAGTTATTCAAAAGAAGCAATGCCAAATATGAAAAATATCAGATTTTATTTTGCACTCATAGACTTCAAAGTATTCTGGCATCACGGATACAAATCAAATTTAGTTTAACAATAGCTCATTCGAACGAGCATTAAATACTCTATCAGAATCCTTGTGCCTTTCATTTAACTATTAGTTATTCAAAAGAAGCAATGCCAAATATGAAAAATATCAGATTTTATTTTGCACTCATAGACTTCAAAGTATTGTGGCATCACGAATTCAAATCAAATTTAGTTTAACAATAGCTCATTCGAACGAGCATTAAATACTCTATCAGAATCCTTGTGCCTTTCATTTAACTATTAGTTATTCAAAAGAAGCAATGCCAAATATGAAAAATATCATATTTTATTTTGCACTCATAGACTTCAAAGTATTCTGGCATCACGAATTCAAATCAAATTTAGTTTAACAATAGCTCATTCGAACGAGCATTAAATACTCTATCAGAATCCTTGTGCCTTTCATTTAACTATTAGTTATTCAAAAGAAGCAATGCCAAATATGAAAAATATCAGATTTTATTTTGCACTCATAGACTTCAAAGTATTGTGGCATCACGAATTCAAATCAAATTTAGTTTAACAATAGCTCATTCGAACGAGCATTAAATACTCTATCAGAATCCTTGTGCCTTTCATTTAACTATTAGTTATTCAAAAGAAGCAATGCCAAATATGAAAAATATCAGATTATATTTTGCACTCATAGACTTCAAAGTATTGTGGCATCACGAATTCAAATCAAATTTAGTTTAACAATAGCTCATTCGAACGAGCATTAAATACTCTATCAGAATCCTTGTGCCTTTCATTTAACTATTAGTTATTCAAAAGAAGCAATGCCAAATATGAAAAATATCAGATTTTATTTTGCACTCATAGACTTCAAAGTATTCTGGCATCACGGATACAAATCAAATTTAGTTTAACAATAGCTCATTCGAACGAGCATTAAATACTCTATCAGAATCCTTGTGCCTTTCATTTAACTATTAGTTATTCAAAAGAAGCAATGCCAAATATGAAAAATATCAGATTATATTTTGCACTCATAGACTTCAAAGTATTGTGGCATCACGAATTCAAATCAAATTTAGTTTAACAATAGCTCATTCGAACGAGCATTAAATACTCTATCAGAATCCTTGTGCCTTTCATTTAACTATTAGTTATTCAAAAGAAGCAATGCCAAATATGAAAAATATCAGATTTTATTTTGCACTCATAGACTTCAAAGTATTCTGGCATCACGGATACAAATCAAATTTAGTTTAACAATAGCTCATTCGAACGAGCATTAAATACTCTATCAGAATCCTTGTGCCTTTCATTTAACTATTAGTTATTCAAAAGAAGCAATGCCAAATATGAAAAATATCAGATTTTATTTTGCACTCATAGACTTCAAAGTATTGTGGCATCACGAATTCAAATCAAATTTAGTTTAACAATAGCTCATTCGAACGAGCATTAAATACTCTATCAGAATCCTTGTGCCTTTCATTTAACTATTAGTTATTCAAAAGAAGCAATGCCAAATATGAAAAATATCAGATTTTATTTTGCACTCATAGACTTCAAAGTATTCTGGCATCACGGATACAAATCAAATTTAGTTTAACAATAGCTCATTCGAACGAGCATTAAATACTCTATCAGAATCCTTGTGCCTTTCATTTAACTATTAGTTATTCAAAAGAAGCAATGCCAAATATGAAAAATATCAGATTTTATTTTGCACTCATAGACTTCAAAGTATTCTGGCATCACGGATACAAATCAAATTTAGTTTAACAATAGCTCATTCGAACGAGCATTAAATACTCTATCAGAATCCTTGTGCCTTTCATTTAACTATTAGTTATTCAAAAGAAGCAATGCCAAATATGAAAAATATCATATTTTATTTTGCACTCATAGACTTCAAAGTATTCTGGCATCACGAATTCAAATCAAATTTAGTTTAACAATAGCTCATTCGAACGAGCATTAAATACTCTATCAGAATCCTTGTGCCTTTCATTTAACTATTAGTTATTCAAAAGAAGCAATGCCAAATATGAAAAATATCAGATTTTATTTTGCACTCATAGACTTCAAAGTATTGTGGCATCACGAATTCAAATCAAATTTAGTTTAACAATAGCTCATTCGAACGAGCATTAAATACTCTATCAGAATCCTTGTGCCTTTCATTTAACTATTAGTTATTCAAAAGAAGCAATGCCAAATATGAAAAATATCATATTTTATTTTGCACTCATAGACTTCAAAGTATTCTGGCATCACGAATTCAAATCAAATTTAGTTTAACAATAGCTCATTCGAACGAGCATTAAATACTCTATCAGAATCCTTGTGCCTTTCATTTAACTATTAGTTATTCAAAAGAAGCAATGCCAAATATGAAAAATATCAGATTTTATTTTGCACTCATAGACTTCAAAGTATTCTGGCATCACGGATACAAATCAAATTTAGTTTAACAATAGCTCATTCGAACGAGCATTAAATACTCTATCAGAATCCTTGTGCCTTTCATTTAACTATTAGTTATTCAAAAGAAGCAATGCCAAATATGAAAAATATCAGATTATATTTTGCACTCATAGACTTCAAAGTATTGTGGCATCACGAATTCAAATCAAATTTAGTTTAACAATAGCTCATTCGAACGAGCATTAAATACTCTATCAGAATCCTTGTGCCTTTCATTTAACTATTAGTTATTCAAAAGAAGCAATGCCAAATATGAAAAATATCAGATTTTATTTTGCACTCATAGACTTCAAAGTATTCTGGCATCACGGATACAAATCAAATTTAGTTTAACAATAGCTCATTCGAACGAGCATTAAATACTCTATCAGAATCCTTGTGCCTTTCATTTAACTATTAGTTATTCAAAAGAAGCAATGCCAAATATGAAAAATATCAGATTTTATTTTGCACTCATAGACTTCAAAGTATTCTGGCATCACGGATACAAATCAAATTTAGTTTAACAATAGCTCATTCGAACGAGCATTAAATACTCTATCAGAATCCTTGTGCCTTTCATTTAACTATTAGTTATTCAAAAGAAGCAATGCCAAATATGAAAAATATCAGATTATATTTTGCACTCATAGACTTCAAAGTATTGTGGCATCACGAATTCAAATCAAATTTAGTTTAACAATAGCTCATTCGAACGAGCATTAAATACTCTATCAGAATCCTTGTGCCTTTCATTTAACTATTAGTTATTCAAAAGAAGCAATGCCAAATATGAAAAATATCAGATTTTATTTTGCACTCATAGACTTCAAAGTATTCTGGCATCACGGATACAAATCAAATTTAGTTTAACAATAGCTCATTCGAACGAGCATTAAATACTCTATCAGAATCCTTGTGCCTTTCATTTAACTATTAGTTATTCAAAAGAAGCAATGCCAAATATGAAAAATATCAGATTTTATTTTGCACTCATAGACTTCAAAGTATTGTGGCATCACGAATTCAAATCAAATTTAGTTTAACAATAGCTCATTCGAACGAGCATTAAATACTCTATCAGAATCCTTGTGCCTTTCATTTAACTATTAGTTATTCAAAAGAAGCAATGCCAAATATGAAAAATATCATATTTTATTTTGCACTCATAGACTTCAAAGTATTCTGGCATCACGAATTCAAATCAAATTTAGTTTAACAATAGCTCATTCGAACGAGCATTAAATACTCTATCAGAATCCTTGTGCCTTTCATTTAACTATTAGTTATTCAAAAGAAGCAATGCCAAATATGAAAAATATCAGATTTTATTTTGCACTCATAGACTTCAAAGTATTCTGGCATCACGGATACAAATCAAATTTAGTTTAACAATAGCTCATTCGAACGAGCATTAAATACTCTATCAGAATCCTTGTGCCTTTCATTTAACTATTAGTTATTCAAAAGAAGCAATGCCAAATATGAAAAATATCAGATTATATTTTGCACTCATAGACTTCAAAGTATTGTGGCATCACGAATTCAAATCAAATTTAGTTTAACAATAGCTCATTCGAACGAGCATTAAATACTCTATCAGAATCCTTGTGCCTTTCATTTAACTATTAGTTATTCAAAAGAAGCAATGCCAAATATGAAAAATATCAGATTTTATTTTGCACTCATAGACTTCAAAGTATTCTGGCATCACGGATACAAATCAAATTTAGTTTAACAATAGCTCATTCGAACGAGCATTAAATACTCTATCAGAATCCTTGTGCCTTTCATTTAACTATTAGTTATTCAAAAGAAGCAATGCCAAATATGAAAAATATCAGATTATATTTTGCACTCATAGACTTCAAAGTATTGTGGCATCACGAATTCAAATCAAATTTAGTTTAACAATAGCTCATTCGAACGAGCATTAAATACTCTATCATAATCCTTGTGCCTTTCATTTAACTATTAGTTATTCAAAAGAAGCAATGCCAAATATGAAAAATATCAGATTTTATTTTGCACTCATAGACTTCAAAGTATTCTGGCATCACGGATACAAATCAAATTTAGTTTAACAATAGCTCATTCGAACGAGCATTAAATACTCTATCAGAATCCTTGTGCCTTTCATTTAACTATTAGTTATTCAAAAGAAGCAATGCCAAATATGAAAAATATCAGATTATATTTTGCACTCATAGACTTCAAAGTATTGTGGCATCACGAATTCAAATCAAATTTAGTTTAACAATAGCTCATTCGAACGAGCATTAAATACTCTATCAGAATCCTTGTGCCTTTCATTTAACTATTAGTTATTCAAAAGAAGCAATGCCAAATATGAAAAATATCAGATTTTATTTTGCACTCATAGACTTCAAAGTATTCTGGCATCACGGATACAAATCAAATTTAGTTTAACAATAGCTCATTCGAACGAGCATTAAATACTCTATCAGAATCCTTGTGCCTTTCATTTAACTATTAGTTATTCAAAAGAAGCAATGCCAAATATGAAAAATATCAGATTATATTTTGCACTCATAGACTTCAAAGTATTGTGGCATCACGAATTCAAATCAAATTTAGTTTAACAATAGCTCATTCGAACGAGCATTAAATACTCTATCAGAATCCTTGTGCCTTTCATTTAACTATTAGTTATTCAAAAGAAGCAATGCCAAATATGAAAAATATCAGATTTTATTTTGCACTCATAGACTTCAAAGTATTCTGGCATCACGGATACAAATCAAATTTAGTTTAACAATAGCTCATTCGAACGAGCATTAAATACTCTATCAGAATCCTTGTGCCTTTCATTTAACTATTAGTTATTCAAAAGAAGCAATGCCAAATATGAAAAATATCAGATTTTATTTTGCACTCATAGACTTCAAAGTATTGTGGCATCACGAATTCAAATCAAATTTAGTTTAACAATAGCTCATTCGAACGAGCATTAAATACTCTATCAGAATCCTTGTGCCTTTCATTTAACTATTAGTTATTCAAAAGAAGCAATGCCAAATATGAAAAATATCAGATTTTATTTTGCACTCATAGACTTCAAAGTATTGTGGCATCACGAATTCAAATCAAATTTAGTTTAACAATAGCTCATTCGAACGAGCATTAAATACTCTATCAGAATCCTTGTGCCTTTCATTTAACTATTAGTTATTCAAAAGAAGCAATGCCAAATATCTAAGTCTAATCAAAGTCTAAGTGCCCTACTGTCTGTACCTATGGAAGATCCTGCGATATTCCTGCGATATTCCTATTCCTCTATAATCCTGCGACGAATAAAGCACATGATTATCGAGATGGAGACGGTGAATTAGACAGAGAAGATGTGGAATTTTTCGATGAGAATTAAATATAACGAAAAAATAAATTATAGTGCTTTTGTTGGGCCTTAAGCAAGCCAAAAATAGCGATAAACATAAATTTTTTGTTGAGGAGCAAACATTTTTATATAATTTATATTTTAATTTTTTGACCATTTCGGGCCCCATATCTCGGCTTCTGGTTATTAGCCCCAAATAATTTTGGTACCATTCAACTCAGCTCGCCGAGCTCTTTCGAATGACATATATTTTGTCCATTTTTATTTCCGGTACGTATTGTAAAGTTTTTCCGAGCCCTGTATCTCGGCCCATAGTTATGTGCCAACCGAAATTTTGATGTCATTCGAGTGCCAACCGAAATTTTGATGTCATTCGACTCACTCGACTAGCCCTTTCGATTGACCGCATCAACCCTTTGTTCTTTCCGTTTCTGCGCTTTCATAAATTTGTGGAATTGAGTAAAATTTATGGAATTCATAAATTCTTTGCCTTTTTAAATTCAACTTTTTAATAAAATATCAGTAATTAAATTCATCTTCTAGCAAAATTAAATTTTTTTGACCGGTTTAGAACAAGCAAGGATAATGTTAATGCATATTTTTATTTATTCTATATCCGTTTCGCTTACATCTCCATCATTTATGTGTTGTTCCCCATTCTCAGCTGACAACAATGCAGACATTCTCTTCTCAGTTTTCAATCTTGATGATACTGTAGCAGGAGCAATGTTCGACTCATCGTGAAGCGAATTAGCAAAAAACATTAGCACACTTATTAGACTGATGAGACCAACAAGCTTAATAAAATAGACAAAATAAGTATGTATAAATGTATACATACCAATCCAGCAACTGTAAAAGTAAGAAACAAATCGGCTAAAGTCTTATTGTGGTGGAGCATGCAAGATCCGTGCTCACCCGAACATGGGTCCAAATGTTGACGAATGCAGGAATGCTAAGAAGTAAATAAAGTTTACTTATATCATGCCAAGGTGTTTAATATCTAGTGAGACTGGAATGGCCGAAACCTGGAGCATAACACCTTATGGATCTCACTTTTATGGAGATTAGCTGACTAATACTGAAGCAAAAACATACATCAAAAAGCCAGCCAAAAACCACTGGAGCTGGGATCGTTCCAATGATACGAACTAGAATCCATTGAATGCCCAATGCAAAAGATCGCTCATCATAATCCACTGTCCTAAAAACTATTGATTTTCTACTTATATCTAATTCGAAAATACAATATTAAAAATAATAATGTGCACCTTAATACCACTGTAATTAATGCAATGAAGACGGCAAATGTAAAAAAGCAAAAAGGTGCAAAAAACACCAAGAAGGCAAATAGTCCGCGGCATTTTGATTCACAAAAGCCGCGCTTAACTCGACGAACGCCACCTTTAGTTTCGTCAGGTACGCAGCTACAATTAAAGTATTCCCTCTCTGAAGATGAATAAGGCTTTGTACATCCAGCAAAACATGGAGAATAGAAAGCCAATTGTGAACCATCAATGTTTTCTGCACATACCGGATGGTACTCAAGCATTGAGCATTGACAATTAGAGTTACATCTAGTATTCAATTTATAAACATAAGTGTCTGTTAAAGGATCATAATGATTGGAAGATGAGCTAAAACGAATTACAAGGTTTTATCACTTTAATAAAGCTCACTCATCTACAGGATAGTGCCGCTCAATCCCGACGAGTTGATCATGATCACAATATATAAAATACCTTTAAAATCAACGCCTTTAATCAATACATAAAGACTTTACATAGGCGATAGGAGCAATGCACAAAGCACCAATGCAATACAATATTGTAGAGTGCGCAGTGAACTTAATCGAAACCTGTGAATGATCATCCCAGAAATCATAGTTCCGAAACCGGCCATGGGTACCATAACTGCACTAAATATGTATGTGTCAAATCTTGGAAAATTTTAAATTCTATACCCCATAAATAATGTTGCCTTGCTAGGAGCAACGCCAAATTGTCTCTCAAGGTACGTTGACATGAACGTTGAACATCCCGCAACTATAAGACCTATGTATTAATTTGTGATTAAACTGGTTGTATTAAGTATAAATAAAAAATAGACCACAGATCGACATTCCAAATGTTATTAGCATGAATGGACCATTGAGCAAAATCTTGTATATTGCGATAGGGATATGTCGAACATCTAACCAAAGCTGATACCAAATAGGCCCTTGACGATTCTTCAGAGCTGGCATCGACGACTGAAGTTCAACAACCACAGGGCCTCCACAAAAGTCATCTAATGAAATATTTAGGTCTAATATGGTGGAAAGATACCGTCATGCATTTCACCATCGGCTGTTAAAATTGCAGCAGTCCTGCTCGATGAGGGTGGTATACCACAACACTCAGGAGTTCGTTTTTTAGTCCCCATTGTTTCCTCTTGTAGTCGAGTTCTATATGGGAAGAGCAATTAATCGAATTACCACAAAGAAACCTGTGCCATTTCAGCGATTCTGGCAGAAGTTTGGGAAAGGTTAATATTGGAAAAACTGCTAGTAAGCCAAAAATTGCAGCCAAAATGAAACCAATATACCAGGCCCCGACCCACTTCGGATCCGTTTCATCCAGATCAATGATTCTAAAATTAACAATGATTTTATAAATCATCATATAAAGATACAATTTTTGTAGTCTTTGCCCAGTAACCATGAAATCAGTGTGCCAAAGAAGAAATTTGCTGGACATGAAAAACCCAATAGCAGGTCCAAATACAACAAACGCGTAGAATATTCCAATATAAAGAGATGAAAGTGCAGGTCCCACCTAAAAATTTAAGCTATAAATATTTGGAGATGAAAGTTACGTTTTCGTCTATATAAGAAATTCCTATAGTAAAAAGTGGAGTTGCTCCTACTCCATGCATAAAATGAGCCAGACAAAAGAGAAAAACAAAGCGAAATGATCCAGGCTAAAAAACAATTTTACAAATTATTAACCATTCCCCTACTTGATTTTCTGGTGAAGGGCAAGCTTTCAAAGCCTCAAAATCTGCGTCTTGAAAACTTTCATGCTTGGTAGGAAACAAAGAATTGTTAGAATATATTGAGTCTGTTAAATTGTTTTATTTAGAATGTAATCATAAAAAGTAACTATTAAAACAAAGTACCATTTAGATAGCATCTAGAGCGGTCCACAGCATCGTTTTGGTAGGAGCTGGTGTATGGATCGGCAATAAAATGTGGCAATGTAAAAATGAGAGAACCAAACTTAATTTAAAGACGTGGCAGTTAAGCAATCCAGTTGGGTATTTTAGTTTGACTGACCGACATAATGAGCAATCCTATGCCTAGAACAGTTGATTTTGAATGCCTTCCACCAAAATAAGAAACTGGAATACAGAATAAAACATAGCCAAATTCGTAAAACTAAAAAATAAAAAAAACCGTTTATTTCTAAGTCAAGAAATTTAAAAAATTTTGTGAGTAAATTATTGCAAGGAGGATAAAAGGTCACAGAATCGATAACACCTGCCCGGGGCTGAACTTTTACCTCTCCCATATTTTAAGAAACCAGTAAAAAATTACTTGTAGAATACGTCCAATAACTGAAGTGGAGAATTGGAAGCGGCGTTCTATGGCTGAAATACCACTTTTTTTAATAAAAATTTAAAAAAACTTGAAATCGAAGAGGGAACTAAGCCGCTCACGATCATTCCTTTAAATAAAATATAGAACTTGATAAGGAAAAACAATACCCTGGATTAAGCAAAACCAACACATCAAAATCAACATCCACTCCCTACGAGCGAAACGTTGTAACCACCTTAAATTTTAAAAAATGAGACAAAATTTTTCGAGAAAAATAAAACTGTGGCCTCCATTGTCCTAATCCACAAAGTGTTTCATTGGCCATTTCGTTGATTTCCTAAGTATTTTTTTCAATTAACTTCAAAAAAATTCATTTTGAATTAATTTACATGTTCAATAAGTGCCATTTGTTGCTTTTTCTGCTGTTCGTTTAAAGGCGCACCCCATGGATAATCATCACAATAGTAGTCATCTGTTTCGCTATTGCGTGATAATCTCCTCTTCTGGATATCAGTAAATTTTGGAAAAGGTGGCCCAGAAGCAAATCCGTTGCTTCGAGTTCCACGTAAATGACCTTTTTTTCTCTTTTGTTTTTTTGAATCACCACAACTTAGTTCACGATTGCGATCATTTACAAACGTCCTCCGATTCTTCGAAATTTTTGGCTCGTTCAGATTGCTTGGTCCCGGCTGCTGGAGGATATCATTTTGTTGGAGCAAATCCATGTGGCAATGCCATACTCTGGGCAATTCAGTCAAATCGCCGGGTGCAGAACGGGTTTCTGAATTCGCTGAATATTCCTCGAGTTCCTTTCCTGTAAACAATAAGTTCACAATAATTGAGATACGCTCTAAGTTTTGCTTTCACAACAATTAGAATTAATGATAATTGATAGGGATTAAAATTAAAATTCCCAAAAAACTATATTTTTCGAATCAGTTTTCGCCGAAATTAATAGAATAAATTATCAGATAAATATATACCAAAAAATTGACGGTCCACACAAGAAATTTTTCCGTGTCCATTGATTCTTGAAATATTACTCATCATTTTTGAGGATTTTCCATCGTTTTAAAAATTAAATACTCATAAATTATTAAATATAAAGCAAAGAAACAAGATCAAAATAATTGTTAATGATATTAATAGAATATTAATAAAGGTTCAGAAGGCTCCCAATTGTTGATGGACCAACAGTATTAGCCAGCTAACTTTTAGCACCAAACCTTTTGTCATATTTTCCTTTCGTCAGCAAAACATTCGTCATTGCATCATTGAGTATAGTTTATTTTTTATTAAGTTATTTACACTAATGTTAAAAATCACGTTCGGTGTAGAAATATTTTCATATTTGTGTTGCATTGAGTGTAATAACAATGTTACTCTTCGCGCAAGGTCGCAATTTTAATATTTTTTAAAATTAATAATCACTTAATATGAAGTAAAAATTTTTGCAAAACACTATTGATAATTTTATAGTATTTTCTTATTTTTCTTTATTGTTGTTCTAATATAAGGTATGTATTCAGCACAATTAATACTAGTATAAGGAAGGAATTTATTAATTTAATTGAAAACGTTCCATACTATTTTAAAGACCCTTGCTCCTCCGACAACAATAGAATGCAAGTATTTGTCAGAAGTTTTCGAGACACGTTTTTATTTCTTATCTTTATATTTTCTTTTGTTTTATTAACAACCCAACTTGAATTATCTTCTGACGGAAAAGATATTATAAGCAGCTCAACGAATACGGCTTCAACAAGTCTAATTAGACAATGTTCCTGCACTGAGGAAAGTATCTGCATTAATTCTTTTAAAAACCAGGTTCATGACTGCTTCGATATTTGTTGGACTCAGGATGTACAGATAAAAGCAGTAAAATATTTAATAAATGTTTCCAAGATTTATCTAACTCACTTTAAGTATTATAACTAGAGACCGAGATTTTAAAAACCCTTGACCTTGATTTTAAGTGAGGACCTTGACCAGATTGCTACCTTAAGTTAAGGAAAATTCAAGGAACTCTGAAAGATGCCTTGATTTTGACTCTGGATCCAGGAAAGATTAAGGTCTGGATCCAGATCCAGCTCAATCTCTAATTATAACCTATCTTCAGCTTTCTGCAAATCCCGAACACCTAAAAAAATGCTTCGCTAACAAGACATTACTTGATAAGTTTATCAATTGCTTAAAGAGAACTCACCAAACGTTCGTTTATTTGCATTTTCATATTACTATGTAGGTATTTTATATTAAGGTGTGTTAGCGTCAAAAATGGTCCCCAAATACCTCGTTCTAACTTGGAGAAACTTTTAGGTGCGGGTGAAAAACGCTTAAAATCTCAAGTTCAAGCTTTCATGCAGGAAATGAGCTTGGAGAATCAAAAATTGGTTCAGGTACGTGCAATAAAGACAGAAAATCCTTTTGATTTTTACATTTATGAAGTCGGCTGTAAATATTGGCATGTGTGTAAAAGGCTGCTTAATTCAGCGAGATAAACAAGATTCATGTTTTGATCATTCTGGGTTAGTATTATAAAGTGAAGTTTAATACTAATTTTACTAATGGTGCTTTTACTTTAAAGATGTCATCCTAAGTTAGAGGAACAGCTAATTGGTCCAATAATCAAACGTTGTGGTAGAAAAGTCGATTGGAAAAAGGATCTCGGAGAAGTTTGCGATTGCGTGACTAATGCCGGATTTATGTAAGTTTATTATATGATTTTTACATTTATGTAAAATCATATAGTAGCCTTTGGACCACTAAATTTGATTAACTCATCTCCAAGCCTTAAATACAGACTCGATGATTTTTAGACTCGATGATTTTTATTTTACAGTTCGGTCAAACCTTATTGTATGCTCCTTCACGGCCATTCCAACAAATAATAATTGCTCTAAGCATATTTTTTTATCAAGTACGACAAAAATAATTGTTCTAGACTCAATGATTTTTATTAAAGTTGCATTATATATTTAATTTACAAGCATAATTCTTAGTTTAAAATATTTATAAAAATGTGTAAAACTCGTCATTTATTCCAATAATCAGTACACAAATCTATATTAAAATAGGAGAAAATTTTAAAAAATTGAAAATGCAAAATGGCGTGGGTAACGGCTGGCTGGTTGTTCTTCTCCTCCTCTCTTCTTTTTAAGAAATAATATGTTAGAAAGTTGTTTGTTATTTTTAATTGGCGATCACTTCTACTCCCGAATCCAACGAATCAGTTGGCCAGTAATGGCTGCGTTTTCCAAATTGCAAGGGCCTGTAATCTCTCTTTCCGAATTGCAAAGGTCGGTAATCGCGCTTACCAAATTGTAATGGCCGATAATCTCGCTTTCCAAACTGAATATTAATAGTATGCTTAGTTAGACCAGCTCTGCTCGCGGACAAATCAAGATGCCTGCGGACATCTGCCTGCATCTATCCAGATACAAAATCCGTGTCCGTGAGCAGGTCTGATTCAGACTATTAGCTTATTATTTTATTTCATACAGCTTGTACAAACTTGCAATGGCCGATAGTCTCTATCATCACGCTCAAATAGTCCGCTTTCGCCTATCATTTGTGCGACAGGTATTGAGAGGGATGCTGCTTGGGCTTGATGTTGAAAACTTATAATAAACATTACTGAAAGTAGTGCAAACAGAATTGTTGTTGCCCGAACCGGAAAAGCCATAGGAAAAACGGAAGGATTATTTGAGGAGTTGTTTGGCTTATTGAGGCAGTTTAATGAAGGAGTAGAAGAATCGTTTATGTTGTTTGAAGACCGATCACTGCGATTAATAATTATACCTTCCATATTCTTCCGCTTCTATCTTGCAAAGGCGGAACTAAAAAATATTTAAATATTGCAACTTATATAAATAATTAATTCCTCATATTATCAGAAATTCGAATTCTAAAGAAACTTTGCATTTTTTCATTAAAATTTCTAAACGAATGAAGAGTAGATTTTGACATCAAAAAATGGGAATGCGTGGAAGCTCTCCAGCTGATGCACACAATCCCCGTAATGTTTATAAAATATAAGAGAATTTATTTATTAGGTAAAAAATAATTCAGCCATATGCTCCTAACTATTGTGAAGAATGGCACTTAATTTCGACAATTGCCCACACCTATTCGCTTACAAACCAAAAAAACTTTTATAGACGTAAATTTGACACTCAATGACGGATTTTGAAGAATGCGCACACGACGAGAGTTCTATTAATTCATAGCCCCTCCCATTTCTTTCACCGTGAACAACTAGATTAGGCACGGTTTCCGCAGCCTAAATAGCAGACGGATCCAAATTCTCACATTTATTCTCCTGGGAAAAGATTTTTCTCCGCTTCCCCCACTTTACGTAAATAGTGTTTTAACTAAAATAAATGAAAAACTCTCTCCAAATTTAGTAAATAAATAGGGGCGAATAATGAAAAATAAATTGACCGCCAACAAAGTTGCTTCATCCAACTTTGAAAAAAGTGAAGTAAAATAGTATTACTTAAGCAATCTTGAGGAGTGAAAAGAAATAATAGAATAATGATTAAATGTTTTTACTTTTTTGACAAATTATTTATTGTGTCGAAATTACTGAAAATAATAGTAATTTTTACAAGGGGTGTGCCGAAAAACAGCGAAACACCGAAAAAGGCTAAAACTTTAGTGAACATTTTTATACTTTAGTGAACAATTATGGTGAATATTTTCTACTTTTTGGAGAAATAACGGAAGTATTATTATGAAATTTAATAAAATTATATATTATCTGACTCTTGAGCTGCTTATTTATTTGCAAAATTATAATAAATAGTTGTTTATTTATTGTCAAATTTGTCCTTCAATTATGGCCATACTCATCCTTTGTTGACCTCGTTGAAGAAATGACTTCTGCCACTAATATACATAACTATCAATTACCATTTATTCCGTCAGATTTACTCTTAAAACCACTTCTGGCCGCCTTTCTTCATCGATGAAACCAGCAAGTATACATATAAGGTTAATCTCTGCGAAAATATAATAATTCATGAGGACAAGGACTTATTTTTGGTCATTAATTTTCATTCACGTTCTCTCATACTCGCGCATTATGACACACACAAGTTCAACAACTTGTATAAAAGAGCTCTTCAAACATGTATGCCGGATGATACATGTTCTTCCCTTGTATTTTCAGAGATTTTGTTAGCTTACAGTACATATTTTTAGTTGCAGCAAAAAATTTTTCAAGGAAAAATTTAAAAATATTTTAAATATTTTCGATGGAGAAAAATACACCTGTACACCTGTAAAAAGCTTAATGATATCATATTTTTATGAATAAAATAGCTTTACATTCACTTCAAATAAAATACATTTTTTCAATTTTCTTCATCCAACTCTTTAAAAATTTTAACCATTGCTTAAGGATTTATCTACTCTTACAAAAGCACATCACCAATAACTTTTCGCGCTTTCCCGCTGGCCGTTTATTTTTATTCACCTCTATTTGCAACTAGGCATTGCGGTAAAAATTGATGAGGTGAGTCTTAATTCCTCCTCTACTACATCCACCTTCATTCAATAAGGATGATGGGTATATCTCAATGGCCTTTTATATCTCAATGGCCTTTTTCTGAGTATTTAGACTGAAATCTTAGAAACAAAAGTCACATATGTAGATGGAAATGAAGGATGTTAAAACCCCAACAAATAAACAAACCATAAAAGGGATGGTAAGTAAATAAGGATTTAGTAATAACTCCTATTGTTGAAGTAAACCATTCAAAAAGGCGGAGCATATCGCTCGAATGATTTTGACTGCCGCCTGTTTTTTTCTGTGAGGACGTTATTGCACCATTGGGTGGCGCCTTTTCACAGGATTCCTAATCCCTTCCTCGATTGTCGGTTCCAGTCGAACAACCGCCACCCGTGTAAGAATACTCCCATTAAACATTAATAATATTTAGCAGTGCACAGATGACAGTAACCCATCAAATTTTAAATCCAAATATATTTTTCTTTATTTAATTTTTAACTTTATAATGGATCATAAAATCAGTAAATATCATAAACATGCTATCATTTTATTTGATTTTATTGTTATTTATTATTTTATTAATCTATCATTTTATTGTTGACTTGCTTTCTCGATTAATGTTAATGATGGCTGGTATTTCGGCATCCGTGGGATGGGGGATTATTCGAGTTTTGAAAGTTTAATTTATTGTGGCACTATCGAGAGTGGAGATTATTAGAGGGTGGGGAATTAATCGAGAAAATACGATATAGCTCAACTACCATATAACCTAATTCAGGAGAAACTTTATGAATCTTATTTAGTAATGACCTTGCTACAATTTTAAAATATACCCTCAAATTGCTTCAGAATTCTAATTGTTAATGATGGCTGCTTCTTCATTGAAAAACTTTTCAGTGGAAGGCATTCTTGGACGAAAAATTGAAAATAATATTGATGAATGTTTTACAAAAAATTACAATTTACGAGCTACCCTGGATCAGTTGTTTCCTACTAATTCAAAATCTTTCTTCAACCCTGCTGTATTAAACATTAAATTAACGCCTACTTTTGAGCTTTTACTTGATAATTCTTTCAAAACATTACAAATAAATATATCCTCTTCTGATTATGATCAGGTTGTTTACATTAATGCAGCTGAATTTTATAACAAAAAAAGTCTAAAATTTAGAAAAAGGTGGAACCAAAATTTGAAGAATCCTTGCCTGAGGAGTCAGCTCATAACAGAGCAAACCAACCCCCATCAGTTAGCGGACAATTTAGATGTGAAATATGCTTTAAGACATTCAGTGCCCATTACAATTTAACAAGACATATGCCAGTTCATACGGGTGCTCGCCCATTCCAATGCAAGGCAAGTGAAGTTTAGTCTTAAACTTGTCTAAGAGACACGTATAATTCAGAGATCTTTGCTAACAATAAGTAAAATCTGAAACTCAAAAAGCAGGAGATTTTAGGATTTTGGTCCTAAAATTCCCCGAATTTCCCTTACAATATACATCCTATTCATAAAATTTTCTAAATATATCGTAATTTGCAGATTTGTGGCAAAGCTTTTCGGCAGGCAAGCACACTTTGCAGGCACAAAATTATCCACACCGAAGAAAAGCCTCATCGTGTTTGGATTAAAATTTTTAAAATAAATTGATTTTAATTAAATTATTAAAGTGTAAAGTATGTGGCAAGTGCTTTAACCGATCATCTACACTAAATACACATTCACGAATTCATACAGGTGATAAGCTTATATGAGAGTATTTTTATATCTCAGGTTTAAAACCCTACACATGCGAGTACTGCGGCAAAGGCTTTCATCAGGTTCTGATTTAAGAAATACAAGTGCCAAAATATTTAAATATATTATAGAATGGGAATTACAAAAACCACAAGTTAACCCATCAACAAGAGAAACGGTACAAATGTGAAGTTTGTAATAAGGTAGATAAAAATCTGCGAAATTTTCTTTAAAATTTTTAATATTAAACAGGCTTTCCATCATTCCTACAACTTGCACTTCCACATGTACACACACCAACCAGAAAAACCATTCTCGTGCAAGGTTAAATGACTTTGTATTTATCAATTATGATAATGAAAAATTAAGTTATGTGATAAGGGATTCTGCAGAAACTTTGACTTAAAAAAGCACTTGCGCAAGATACACCACATGTCAACAACGACTGCCTGAGAAAATTTTAATTTCTTTTATTTTATGCACTAAAAATCTAGAATAAGGAGGGAATTTTAAAAAACGATTTTGCAATTTCATCGATGAATATGTGATTTATACATATGTACATACTTATTAAATAAATCTAACGATCTGTGGAAATTTTCTTGTAAATCAGTTCTGATCATGATATTATTTTACCAGCAAATTTACTAAATAGTGTTATTTGGTATCAAATTTGTTCTCAAGAGTATTGTCCAAGGTAGCGAAATAACTTCACCAAAAAATCAACCTACTACCATAAGATAATCGTCTTACACGTTTATTATCCTCCTTTTCACACAAATAAACAATTTGCTCACCCACTAAATTATGCATTTTCGTTCAAGATCAAGAAGAATTCAATGAAGTGTGCCGCGACAGAGTGGCGCCTCTGGACGTCCGCCAAGCTTTATGAAAAGGAACGAGAATTAAACCTTCAAATTACAATGGAAATGAATAGAAAATAATAGAATATTATGCAAAAAATTGATGCAAACTTTTTACAATAAATTTCCGGTTAGAAAGTCCCAACCTATGGTACTGTACTCGTTGAAATCGGTCTCTCTCCCTTTTCGCTTGTCGTTTTTTATTATTCAATTTAAAATTCACCGGAACACAAGATGTATTATAGTAAAAGAAAATTTTTTAATTGAAATTTAAAAAAATTCCCAAAATATTACTAAAATAAAATAAAAAATTTCAAAGTTAAAGGAGTCATCTACGGAAAAATCCAGCCAATTTGAGTCCAGCTTAAATTGACATCGCTCACAATGAACATTGTATTAGTCATTCGTTCCATCAATATTGGGCTGATTAATGGTTGTTAAACCTAACTATAAAAATATTTTTGGTTTTCTTATTGGTAGCTTTTTCCTTTATTTGTTTGTTCTGATCTGGTTTGCCAAAGATCCATTCCCGCCTATCGATGTAGAACTTAGAGACCTTATAAGGTATGCAATTATAATTTCTTAAAAACTGAAGAGTTTAGCTATATAGTGCTTGCTACAGAAATGGGTGGGAGTGCCATTTCACGCATCTATTCTGAAAATAATAACGTCAAAATGCAGATCTACGAAAAGCAGGAACGAATGGATGTTGGACGTGCTGAACTGCTGACTCGGGCTGATCTTATTTCAAATGCTCTAATGCTTGAGCTTTTACGGCGCTTTCCTCTACTTAAGGTTTATTTCGAAAAAATAACGTACGGAAGGGTTCTAATGAGAATGTGCATAATTTTGGAAAAAATATTTCATATTGTGCATATCCTTTATAAGTATGATTTTAAAATGATTATTTTGAGGTTATAACTGAAGAAAAATTTGCAAAAATAACTAATCGAGAGATGGACCGGTATCGTGCGGACAATTATGAACTTTGGATGGGTCTACGTGAATTGATTTCCAGTATGCCGTCATGGAGGATTCCCTTAGGTCATCATAAAATTCTTTTCTAACGTATTAAAGTAATACTAAAAACCTGTAGGTCGTATTGTAATATGGATCGATCCGTTCGATGGCACTCAAGAATTCACTGGTTGTAATATAAATTTTTTGAAAATTTAATGCTTACTCTATCAATTCTTAGAAGGGTTAACCAAATACGTGACTGTAATGGCATGTATTACAATTGACGGAAAACCTTTTGTTGGGGCAATACACAGTCCTTTTAACAATGAAACAAGTATTTATACTACGGGTTGTAATTAAGTGCTTAAATTATTAAAAGTTCTTGGAATGGTGGATCATGGGGTGTTCAGCTCGAAAGATGGAAAATTGTTAAAGGGCAATTATCATACGAAAAAGCAGAATCATAAAGTGCTTATTTCAAGGTATATATTCATTTAGAATCCCTTAACAGATTTTTGAAGGTCACACGCTGGCAATATTTCACTCAAAATAAAAGAAGCATTTAGAGTTGATAACCTTCCCTATACAGTCGAACCGGCAGGTTTTTCCGTATAAATTATTAAATTTCATTCTTACCAAGGCGGTACTGGTTACAAAACTTTGCGACTAATACGACAAACGGCTGGTGAGCTTATTCCAAATGTCTCAGCAGAAAATTAATCCTTAGATCTATACGTTCACTCAACTGCAATCAAAAAATGGGATATTTGTGCCTGTGATGCCATTGCTAAAGCGGCTGGAGGTGCACTTCTATCTTTGGTCGATGGTCTTCCAATTGATTACTCAATAAAACTTAAAAATAACGTAAAAATTGGTGAACAAATACAATTTGATCCAGTACACAAAGGCGGCATTTTGATGGCTCTAGATGCGCCATATTCTTTTTATGAACGTTTTAAAAGATTGCTTTAAAATAATTAGGACATGTTTTAATTTATTAGTTCCTCAACGGTTCTCATTCGAGAAACGTAGGAACAAATTAGCATTAATCATTTAAAGTTGATCTCGATAAAGAAGCCTTATAATTTTATAATTTTTTATCCATTGTTTTTTGAGGCTTTTATTTCTAATATTCTTAATTCTATTAATTTTACAATACATATTATATAGAAAAAGAAAAATATGATCAAAAGAAAAAATGAAATATCCATCAAGCAATTACAACTTTGTGAACAGTATTTCTTGTTAATGCGCAATGTTGAAACCTTGCTCTCTGAATGTCATTTGAACATAGCCAAAACTAAGTATTTTTTACAACTTGTAAAGTAATTTATTAGATTCGGAATAGTTTTTTTCAATTTGTAATAATATTATTAAACACCAGTAAAAGACAAACGTTTGGAAAACTTTACGTAAAAACTTCTGGAATTTAATAAAATATTTTACAAATTGTAAAAACTTTTCCGGAATTTAATAACATATTTTTCAAATTGTAGAAACTTTTCCGGAATTTAATAAAATATTTTACAAATTGTAGAAACTTTTCCAGAATTTAATAAATATTTTACAAATTGTAAAAACTTTTTCGGAATTTACTAAAATATTTTACAAATTGTAGAAACTTTTCCGGAATTTAATAAATATTTTACAAATTGTAAAAACTTTTCCGGAATTTAATAAAATATTTTCCAATTTGTAGAAACTTTTCCGGAATTTAATAAATATTTTACAAATTGTAAAAACTTTTCCGGAATTTAATAAAATATTTTACAAATTGTAAAAACTTTTCCGGAATTTAATAAAATATTTTACAAATTGTAGAAAATTTCCGGAATTTAATAACATATTTTTCAAATTGTAGAAACTTTTCCGGAATTTAATAAAATGTTTTACAAATTGTATAAACTTTTCCGGAATTTAATAAAATATTTTACAAATTGTAAAAACTTTTCCGGAATTTAATAACATATTTTTCAAATTGTAGAAACTTTTCCGGAATTTAATAAAATGTTTTTCAAATTGTATAAACTTTTCCGGAATTTAATAAAATATTTTACAAATTGTAAAAATTTTTCCTATCATCTGTTTGTAAAAACTTTTTAAGGAAAACATTGGGCATTCCCATATCATTTGACGGTGCCTTATCTATATCAGATGATAAAATTGAGGCATTTGAATTTCCTTCAGTCTGGTTAGCCATTTATCTCTTTACCTATTGAAGATTATTTAGGATTGAGATTTACTCGCATGATGAAGCACAAAATGATTATGATGTGTTTTCACTTAATGGTTATTTTTTACTTAATTGTTTAAGATATATTGAAGATATTACATTGTAATACGTTGGTCCGATCTTAACAAATAAGCTTTAAGAGTAATCGACGGGACGGTATTGGGTTACCGCGATTATTAAAAATAATTTTCCAGCTGAAGGCGACGAAGTAGAAATCAGTAATCGCAACCAAAACCCTCCATTCAATGACATAACAAGAAGAAGACAGCCAAATATAACTGAAACGACTGAGGATGAAGCAGGGTTAAATAAAACTAAAAGTCAAAAGTTAGGAAGCAATGTAATTAAGTTCCGTCCATTTGGAATTTTAGAGCCGCAAAGTGCTAGAACTGCACGCAAGAACATCCAATCGGTAATTCGCTTGAAATTTAAAACTATTAAAAAATCATTTAAGATTATCCCATTATTGTGTGATGCTGCAAATATTCGATATAAAGTTCTCGCACTTGACAAGGAAATGAATAAATTATCTGATTAGATAAATTGTTTATGCAGATAAACTCCTATGTATACATATAGAATTGGCTTCAAATATTATAATGCTTTCCGTTTAAATTTTCGTAGAAAATCTTATGCCAGATGTTATTCTTGCCGAGATGTTATTCTCATTTCAACGTCTCGTCCCGTCCTCAAAAAATACACCACCATCCAGTGCACAATACTTAGGGCCTGATATTAAGTGATTATTTTTTTAAATTATTCATTAACGTACATATTCCACGCTCTCCTTGTTGTCCCGCCACGCCAGGTGCTCCTGGTGGACCTGGTTGTCCAGGTGGCCCTTGTGGACCTGATATGATTGAAAATTTAATATTATAGACAATCATTTTTCTTACCAGTTCCACCGGGAAGTCCAGGTGGTCCAGGCTGACCTGGCGAACCTTAAAAAGTTATCAGTATTAAAATACTAATGAAAATTTTACCTTCCCTGCCAGGCGACCCATCCGCTCCAGGTAATCCTTGAGGCCCTTGTTCACCTTGAGCTCCTGGCTCGCCTGGACTAGAAGGTGAGCTTGCCGCTGGTCTGCCTGGCTCTCCTTTCTAAAAATTACGGCATAATTTTGGAAATATTCTAATTTTCTTTTACCTCGCCATCAGCTCCTGCATTGCCAGGTGTACCTGGTGGACCGGCTAATCCAGGTGCCCCAGGCTGTCCTTAAATCAAAAGAAATACAATCTTGTCTTAAATAAATTCCAAGATAAATACCGTTGTTTCCTGGTCTTCCTGGCGGCCCAGGCCTTCCTGGTGCTCCGGGCTGACCATTAGGGCCTACTCGGCCTGGCGGACCCGGTGGACATGGATTGCAAGGCGGAATCTCTACTTCCTCACAAATAATAGGCGGTCTGCCTGGGTTTCCTGCATGAGAAAATTATTTTAAAAAATAAAATTGATCATTAGCTTGTAAAACTTCCTACATTTAATAGTGATTTTTTACGTTAACTCGATGCATTTAAAACTGCTACAAACCTGGTCTTCCGGGTGCTCCAGGTGTTCCAGGTGTCCCCGTTGGCCCTGAATTATTAATAAAGTTTTAATTAATGTTGTTGGATTCATTAACCAGGCGGTCCTGGACGCCCGGCATGGCCAGGAATGCAACAGGAATCACAGCTGCCACCGTAGGATTCTCGTTTAGCACGATTTCGACTGTGAGAAAGTAAGGAAGCAAAATCTGTCTGATTCTTTCGTGCTGCTACTGCTAATCGGCGTTGTTTATTTTCTACTTCAATCATTATATCCCTAGCCGATCCCTGGAAAGAATTATAAATTTTCTTTTTTAATGAGTACACCGCTATTTTATTAATTACATTATCAGATTTTACAGTATATGCCGGAAAATTCTACTACACATAGGAATTTCATATAAATTAAACGACTTTTAATAAGAAAAGATTTAGGTCAGAGAGTATAGAGTAAGATTCTCGACCCTAACTCAAAAGAGATTAATCATGATAATCCTTGAAAATATAAAAATTACAGAACTTTGCAAAGGTCGAGTTCACGTCTCGTCTGGCGTTGAACATGTTCAACAAAGTTATATATGATTGGCATGCAAATAACAACAGATAGGACAGCAAGCAAAGAAAAGCCTACAGCCGTAAATGCAACAACAGTATAAGCTGCATCCCTCTCAGCCTCTCCCTCCTCGTCCTCCACCCAGTCATCATCGGCATTATTCTCTCCTTTTTTTATTTCTTGCTTTAAATTCCGTCTTGGGATTGTGCGTTGCTTCTTTCCGATTATAGCGCTTGTGGTTGCAGAAAGAATAACTTTCATGAATTCAAAGCTTGTCAAAGATTTAAATAATTTTTATAATAAATACATAAATATAAATCAGTGTATTTGTTGTCCTTGTGAAGAAAAAAATTTTTTAATATAAAGTAATGGCAAAATGAAAGGAAGTATAAAATATTTTTATGATCATAGTAGATATTACATTGGTTACGCATTAAAAATTGCACTGTTTGTAATTGCGATCATAGGACATAAAGAAAATTGGAAATGTAATAGCCGGATTCTAGCCGAAAACATAAAAAGTTTAATAAAAATCTGGGTGGTCTATCAGCGCGCAATCAACTTTTAAATGGTGGTAAAAATTTTGAGATCTAAGGCCCAAATAAGGATAGAAAATTCTTTTGGGATACGATTTAAAATTCAATAGAATTATTAAAAATATTACGAATGTATTAACACTAAGGTGTTAAAATTAAGAAAGAGATCAATATAAGCTTAATGTTATTGTAATAATAATTATATTTTTGTATGTATGTATAAACGGAGCAATTTAGAGAAAATGATCACTATTAAGAAAGAATCGACGGAAGAGAAGATTTTGGAAGCGGCTGAATAAAACAATGTCTAATACGCGGCTTACACGATGACAAGATGGTTAAAAAATTGAAGAAGCGCGGATTAGTTAAAAAGGGAGGAAATGGCGACATTGATGATTTTGGTCCTCTCTAGCTTTATACAATCTCCTTTCGTCAATAAAATGGAAGAATAAAGCATTGTAACGAGGTATGGGAACCCCAAGGCGATTTGACTGTCGGTGGATTATTATGTCGTTGAGGGAGAAAGCAAAGAATGAAAGGAGAATAAGCAGCTTTTTAGCTGCTGTTGATCGACCGACTGGTCTAAAAAAACTGTTGTAGCGATCACAGACGTGGAACGACGATGCAACTTATTGAGGCTCTCTTATTGAGAAGAAAACAACCACTCTTTTATCATGTTTATCCATAATGGAAGAAAAAAATATCAGTAGTTTTTTGGAATAGGCGTTAAAATGTCAGATATTTTTCGGTTAATAGATATTGGACTATAGAAATTTTTGTGGAGATTCTTGTGTTGATAATAAAATACTATAAGAAATAATATTATACAGAAATTTAATGGAAGTACACCATTTTTATAGAAAATCTCGCGGGAAATTGTTGCAAATAAATAGAAATTAATATATTTATTTGGATTATATAACGAGAAGTTGAGGAATAGAATTAAAGACTTTACATATGTCATATACTTAACAATTTTTTATGCGCATTAAAGGATTAAAGAATATTGTCGTCCCAAATGATCAATCCGTAATTCAATTGACGAAATGTTGACTCTTGATTAGTCCTTAAGTAAAATACGATAAAACGATTCCCTGTCTAATTGTCTCCTGCCAAGACTCAGGCAAGTTGTAACTTTTAGCTGCGTATACAATTTTTCCATTTTAGCTGCGTAGGCAATTTGTACCTTTTTAGCAGCGTAGGCAAATTGTACATTTAGCTGATAGGCAAGTTGTAACTTTTTAGCTGCATGGGCAATTTGTGCCTTTTCATCTGAGTGGGCAAGTAAGGGAGTTAACGAATCGGCATTTTGACGGACACATAAAGGACGGTTGAGTCCTAATTTTGTTGTTAAGTTGTAATTTTGCAAATTTGCTTTAAATTTTTTTTTGTTTTTTTGTTTAATTTAGGCAAATGTTCATTCCATAGTTTCTACATTCCTACTGAATATTCTTCCACTATAATTTAATGTCATCATCTGGTTCGACAAGTTCAGAGAATGCTACAAGTCATGAAGCTATTCAATCCCAACATCCATTAAACCGTTTGCGACAACTTGAACAACTTTATCTTTGTGGTGCACCTTATTCTGAGGCGTTTTCACTTGAGACTTTGTTAGATACTGTTGTGTGTCTCTACGATGAATGTTGCAATAGTACTTTGCGCAAGGACAAAGTTGTCTCCGAATTTGTTGAATTTGGTATCTATTTTTTATTCATTAATAAAAATAGGGAATTTTGAGCCTTTATGACCCCCTTTTATTTTCCCAAAATCTATGATTTTAAGAGCCGAATTCTGCTTATTAGGACCTATGGTTAGTTAGTAAAGGGTAAATATTCCGTTTTAGAATTTCACATTTCCTTTACAAAAGTTTTTGTCTTTCATTTACTATATTTTAGCCAGGCCTGTTGTTTCTCGCATAAAAGCCCTTCGATTGTGCAGAGATGATTTTGAAGTTCTTAAAGTCATTGGTCGTGGATCGTTTGGTGAAGTTGCTGTTGTTAAATTGTTAAATACTGATAAGGTTTTGTTATTTCTTTATGGTTCTTTCTTTAATTCACTATTAAGATCTATGCTATGAAAATCCTGAATAAATGGGAAATGCTCAAGAGGGCGGAAACCGCATGTTTCAAAGAAGAACGAGATGTGATGGTATTTGGCAATCGACATTGGATTACAAATTTGCATTTTGCCTTTCAAGATGATAAAAATTTGGTAAGATTTTTTACTTTAAATTTTATTAAATTAGTGGAAACTCGATTATTTTGTAAAAAATTTAAACACAAAACTTTGAATTTATTTTCAGTATCTAATAATGGACTACTATGTTGGCGGTGATTTGCTTACACTTCTTTCAAAATTTGAAGATGAACATGGACACGTGCCTGAACACATGGCGAAGTTTTATGTTGCTGAAATGGTTTTGGCTATTGACTCAATTCATAAACTTGGCTACGTTCACAGGTTCTTTATTAATTTTAAAGCATGTTCTAAGAACTGCTGCTAATTAACACATGATTTGCTACTATGAGTTTATATGCCGCATTTTCCTTTTATTTCTTCTCATGATTATACAAAAAGTTTAAAAAAAAAGGAGAAGAAAAGGAAAATGCGGGCATGAAAAGCATAGTACCCATAATTTTTAGAGATATCAAGCCCGACAATGTACTTTTGGATATTAATGGACATATAAAGCTCGGTGATTTTGGAAGTTGTTTACGACGACAGAGTGATGGTACTGTTTGCGCCACTACAGCAGTTGGTACTCCTGATTACATTTCACCAGAAACGCTTAGGGTTTGAGACTTAATGTATAATGTTATTTTTAATTTTATTTTCAGGCAGTTGAGGATGGAAGAGGTCGCTATGGAGCTGAATGTGACTGGTGGTCTTTGGGGATTTGTATGTTTGAGGTTTTAATTTTTTCATTTCGTTAGAAAATATCTTTTTTAAAAGATGATTTACGGCGAAACGCCGTTCTATGCTGAAAGTCTGGTTGATACATATGGGAAAATAATGAACCACGAAGAGATGTTTGAATTCCCAGAAGATGTTGAAATTAGTGACGACGCCAAGGATTTAATTTCTCGTCTGATTTGTTCTCGGGATAAACGTCTGGGTGCTAATGGGCTTGAAGATTTTCGTTCCCATCCTTTCTTTTTTGATATTGACTGGGAAAATATTCGCTCAAGTTTGTTTTATATTGTTAATAAGTATCTGATTATTTTTTAGTGAACGCTCCTTACAAACCAGAAGTTTCTAGTCCAACAGACACATCAAATTTTGATCCTAGTGTAATTTCTAGTGATTTTACTCCATGTGAAACTCAACCACCCAAAGTAACGGCTCCTTTTAGTGGACTTCATTTGCCCTTTATAGGTTTTACTTATACGAGTGAAAGGTACTCATACGAATTAAAGGTCTAACTTTTGTATTTTAAATTTACATTCTAGTGTATTCTCTGATCGTCTACATTTGATCGATTCAATTCAATCATTGCTGCACTCATTTTCTGGCGTCACAAGTACACAATTTTTATCTACAATAAAAACGAATAAACAAACTGAAGATGAGAAACAAGACGATGATGATAGAGAACCGCCTCCGAGAGAACCGCAACCTCCCGAATTATCTTTGCCCACTCAACAAGATCATATTGTTGCACAACTAAAAGACGAGAATCAGGTTTTACATAATTGCTATACTACTTAGTTATTTTTGTAATTTCGCAGATTCTAAGAAGAATGTTAGAAGATGAAAAGAATCAAAGGCCCGTAAAACATGTAGGTATTGAAGAACTTGAGAAAAAGTGTCGAGATTCCAAAGAGAAGAATCGCCAGCTTATTTTGGACAAACAAGATTTACAAAAAGAGTTGGAAGAAATTACTGAAAGGTTTAACACACAATTAAGAGAATGGAAGAATGCGATAAAACAGCGCGATGTTGCTTTACATGATTTTGAAGAAACCAATTCAGAACTTGTTGAAACTAAGGCTATTTTAGCATCTTGTGAACAAAATCTTAAAGAAAAAGATGCATTATCTCGACAATTACAAGAAAAGTGTGACATCTACAAAATTGAACTCCGTGCAGCTCTAGCTTGTATTTCTGCTAGTTTATTTTTTTATTTTTTTTAATTTAAGCTCGTGCAGAAGCGGATGCAAAATTATCACTTTTGACAAAAGAATTGGCAAATGAACGTTCAGCAAAAAACGTTAATGAATCAAATTCGAGTGAAGAAAATAAAGAAGTTAGTCAAAACGAAGAAGACAATTGTATTCAATCAGACAAGCGTTGTGGGGATGAATTGCTGGAAACCTGCAGTGAGAAACAATTAATTGAAGTAAAATTTTCTTTTGAATATTTTAATATATTTGTCATTTATAGTTGGAAGAAAATCAGACAAATGACGCAATTAAGCATTTCAAAGAACAAATTGAAGGTTTACAACGTTTATTGAATGAACAAAAACTGGCAGAACAAAAATTGCGTGCTGAACATGAAGAAGACAAAGTATCTTGGAATAGACAGCATCAGGAACATTTATTTAGTGTAGAGGTTTTTTTGAGTTATTACCGAAATATAAAATATTTATTTTAAAGAAATTGTTCTCGACGCGTGTAAAAGCTTTGGAAGCTGAATTAAAAGACTTAAGGACTGAGAATGAACAAATGCGTGGAGTCAATAACAGGCTTGAACAAGAACTACTTTGTCAACAACGGATGGGTGTTCAAATTCAGGAGATTATTCAGTTTGTTGCTGATGGAAAGGAACGGCAAGAATTGCTACAAGATGTAACTTCACGCCTAGCTGGAGAATTGGAAAGTTTCAAAAGAGGACTTTCAATACAAGCACCTCCAAATAACGTAGTGCGAGAACAACAACAATCAAATGGGAGCTATGCAAATACACCAACCTCCATTATAGAAAGGTTTTTTTTTGTTTCAATTTTTAATTTTTTTATTAGTCCTCTCAGAACATGGGGCTCTCGTCGAATGAATAAACAGGCCAAATATGGACGTTTTGAAGCGCAACAACATTTGGAAGCAGAAATTCGCGCAAAACAAAGGGCACAAGAAGAATTAAGGCAAGCAAGAACTCGGTGTGATGAATTGGAAAGACAATTAGATGTAATGCGAAGAAAACTAGAAAAGCAAAGGGACGAATATGAACGAGTTATGGATGAGAATACAACATTGAAGCAACAGCACTGGGCAATGCGTCATTGGCCGCAAAGGGTAGAAGCATTATCACAAGGTCCTACAATTGGTGAGATGGTTGAACATGGAGCATTTCAACAACATCATTTTAATGCTGGAGTCTTTAACAAAAGTTTATCAGGTGTTTCATCAGCTGTTTCCATTCCATCAACAATCCCGTCAAACCAGCGTAAATTAAATCATAATGTATATAATTTTTACGTCTGCATCGTTTCAGGTTCTTGTCTGGTTGATGATTCTGATGGTCAATTAGTTCAATCTAAAATTCCAACGATGTGAGTCAATGTCTTTTAATTCGATACTTTAGCTTCATTTTTATATTTTTATTCTGAATTCCAAAAATTATAAAAATTTTAAACAAGTTTCTTAATTCTAATTGATATATTTTGTCATAATTATTTATATTTTTCTGTTTTGCAGTGGTGGTGGCCATCACCAGCAATATCCTTTCCACCCACAATTCTATGAAAATGCTCGTTTTTACACTTCATATCGGCAAGACGATTCTCTTTCATCCTTTGGTTCACCAACATCATCAATTCTTCGTTCGGCGGCCAGTCCTAAAGTCATTCAGTCATTAAACAACGCATTTAATGACAAAGGGCATCATTTTATTCATGCTAGTCTTCGAACTCCAACAAAATGTATTTCTTGTACATCCGTATTGATTGGAGCCGACCGACAAGGTTCTCTCTATTTTCTCAAATTAACATTTAGTTAAACATTTTCTAGGGATGTTCTGCCAGGATTGTCATATTGCCTGTCACATCAGTTGCCTTGCCAAGGTGCCTAATGACTGCCCAATCCCGTTGGAAATGCGGCGAAGTGATGGAATCGATATGGTGCGCGGTACTGGCACAGCTTATCAGGGAGCAGTAAAGACCCCAAAATGTGGAGGAGTAAAACGAGGCTGGCAAAAAACGGTTTGAAATAATTTGTATAAATTTCATTTTTATATTTTTTAGTATGTTTTTGTCTGTGACTTTAAATTATACTTGTATGATTGTCAAATTGATAAGAATGGGAAAGTGATAGCTATCGAACCTCAGATTAGACAGGTTATTATAATGACTTATTTCTTAATAATGACATGTTTTAAGATATTAGACATGAAAGATCCAGACTTTAAAGTATCTTCTGCCACCGAAAATGATGCGATACATGCTTCAAAATCAGACCTTCCAAAAATCTTCAAAATTATTTTCTCTCAAATTCACGATTTTCACTCTTGCACGGCTGTTTTTGAGCCTGAAAGTTTAAACAACAAATCAGCCACAATAAGATCCCATGGCTCCACGGGTTCTGGTGGTTCAGCTGCAGTATCTGCTAATTTTGAGCAAAGTCAACATCAAAAGGAATGTGCACTAATTGCACAGCAATATTCATTATTAATGGCTGAAAGCAAGGAGGTACTACTTTTATTTAAAATTATTTAATTTTATTCTAACAATTTAGGAAGCAGAAAAATGGGTCGTAGCATTGAATGAGTTGCGCGATCTATTTTGCCGTTCAGGTTTTCTTCGTAAAGATGCTTTTGTTGTGCGTGAGCTTTACGATCTATCCGCGTTTCCTCCTCAACTACGGAATGTTAAATGTGCTGCAGTTATTGATCAAGGACGTTTTGTGGTTGGATTGGCTGACCAGGGACTTTTAAGTGTTGAACTAGACCGAGAAGTATTTTTTTAAATTTTTGTTCATAAGTATATTAAATGTTAAGGTTCTAATACCGGTAGGAGGTGAATCTGAGAACAAGAAAAAGAATGTAGAGCAAGTGGAATATGATGCAGAGGAACACGTATTTTTTTATTCTATTTTATACAATTCAATTAATTTTTTTTTAATTTTTAGTTGTTGATTGTACTGGTTGGTGCAGGAAAGGAACGACACGTTCGCCTTGTAAGTTTATTCATCCTTATATTATTTATTCTATTTTTCCATCAGATCCCTACAGCCGCGCTAGATGGTCGTGATCTTAAATGGATAAAGGTTCAAGAAACACGGGGTTGTCATCTTCTTTGTTGTGGGACAGGCCATCCATCACGTTTGTCATCACATGGTACAAATACTACTGGAACACTTCAACATTATTTTGCTACTGCTTTAAATAAAAGTGTACTTGTTTTTCAAATTAATCGTTCGGAGAAGAGACATTCAGCAATGAGGGAAAGAGCTATACCTGGACAACCACAATGTTTGAGTATCTCTCAAGGACGATTATTTGTTGGATATCCTGGCAGCTTTCGAGTTTGGGATCTTTTGGACAATAGTCAAATATGTATGGTTTATTTCGAATTTAAGAGACAATTTCTCATTTAAGCGCTAGTCAATTTGGAAGATGGTTCTTTACAATTTTTGAATCAAACATTGTATGATGCTGAAATGATAATTTCTGTTTGGCCTCAGCGTGATTCTGATAATAATGATAAATCTAATGATATTAATAAACATGACGAAGTGCAACTTTCAAGTCAAAGGCGCCCAAAGGAGTATTTGCTCGTCTTTCAGAAGCTTGGCCTTTATGTTGATACAAATGGTTTTTAATCCTAGGTTTTTACGAATTAATAACAATAATTTTTAGGTCGCCGATCTCGCTCTCAGGAATTAATGTTTCCATGTCGTGGTATTGGACAATCTTGCTTTGCTTATCGATCTTCTCATTTGCTCCATTTTTCTGAACATCAAATTTGTGTTTTTAAAGTACAAACTGCTGAATGGGTTCAAACTATAAATTTGCGTTTATCTCGTCCTCTTCACTCAAATGGTTTATTTGTTTTATGTCAAATATTAGATTTGCCACATTTGGTAATGTTGGGTGCAAACCAGCCTGGTAATTTTTATTTTGTTTAAATATTTTGAATGATAATATTTTTAGGGTCATCAGAAAAATTATTTTTGTCATTTTCTGAGAATAGGAAAGCCACAGTGTCTACACGAAAGCGAAAATTTGTTCTTCGATCAGCAAAAGACGATGCAAGAAGGTAACAGGATTTCACCTTATCGAAATTTTCTTTAACTTTTTTAAGTCGTGGTGATCGCCGAAGTCAATTACCTATTAGTGGTCCTTCTGATTTTGTGCATGTTGTTCATATGGGTAATTTTTAAAGACTGTTAGTTCACTTCAATTTATTATATTTTAAAAAACAGGTCCTGGACATGTATCAGATCTGAAAGATGTGATCGACCTTAATGCCTCTAATTCGCCTGAGGGTTCGCCAGGAGGAAGTAATGGCAATACAGCTGAGAAGGTAAGAGAAATTTATTTAAATTTAAACCGTTCAATGTCAGAATCTTCGCCAACAATATGGGCAACAACATCCATTAATGCGTTCTACATCTACGTCATCTGGAAGTACTCAAGGACAATCCACATCTACTTTATCTTGGATGCCAAATATTGCTGGGGTGATTCCTTCAAATAGACCTTTGAGTGCACACAGTCGAAACTCTGAAGGTTATTTTTTATGTTTTTTTTAATTAAATTTTTTAGCTTCTTCGCTTGGTAAGGCAACTGGGAAATTTAGTCAGCAACAATTACTTAAATATCAACAACAACAGCAATCTCAAGAGCTTGAGAATGACGATTATTATTTGGTAAGGGAATTCAGTTGTAAATAGTATGAAAATTATTTTTAAAGGAACCAATCTCAAAGAAAGGACAACAACAGCCATCAATTGCCATTGCCTCACCTTCTGCTCCTCCTCCAGCTCCACCTTCATTTCCACAGCCAAAAATACCCGATGAAAAATGATTTTAAATTGCAGCTTCCTTTTTGTGATGCAAGAGAGAACCTTTTTCTGCAAGTTTCATTATTTTATTAGAATTCGAAATGTTATACATTAAAAATTAAAGCATTGTAGGATTTTGATTTTTTAAATTCGTCCATATTAAGTTTAAGATTTTTTCTTATTTTTAGAATTTATTTTTAAAATGTATCCTTGTCATTCTACAACTCCATTTTTAAATTCTTCCCTGAAACTACAATTAAATTTAATTTTTCCAATTAAATTTAAACTTCCGTACCGATTTTCCACTTGGTATTGTACAATATTCTTAAATTTTTTACTTCAAAATTAGAATCCGAATAATATATATTGTATTTATTAAATCTATTCATACCAGGGGTGGGCTGTCTTCCGCCTTCCGCAGAATTCCATTTTTTAACCCTTTCGCCTTCCGCTTTTAAAATGCAGGATGGCCCATCCCTAATTCATACATATTTAAATTGTTCCTCTTTTTCATTAGCATACGCAATTTTTGTCTCAATACTTGGGGATTTGACGTTTCAGATAACTTGAGTTAATTATATTTATTCTTATTTATAATAAATCCTTAAACGTCAAATTATCCAAAATATATTTACATATGTGCTTTTACTGTATAGAATCTTCATTTAAAAATTTATTTTTATACATAAAATCATTTTTTAATTAATTCTAATATATGATAATTGCAAAAAACTTTCCCCGCATAATTTTACAATACTTATGTCTTATTTTCACTTTTATATTATCCCAAGCCTTTGCATAAATCAAGATAAATGTTCAGTTTAAGTTTTGTCTTATATAGGAATCAGAATTTAAGATTTTAAGTAAAATTTTTTATTGAACCCTGATTTAAAAAACGAATACTTTTCATGTTGTTTTTATATTCTAGAACAAATTAGGTCAGCTTTATATTTCGCTGAGCAGAAATAAAAAAAAATAAGAATATCCGGATAATTGTTGCAGCACAATTGCGTGAAAAAACCTAAAGTAGTGAGTAAGGTTATTATTTTAGCTGCGCACCTCGTCACTAATATTTTTTCTTCGTTAGTTACTTTTACTTTTTTGATTTTTATAGATACTAATGTGATAAAGATTAGTGATAAAATCAAATTTTAAAAACATTTAGAGATCAAATAGAACGTTTTGTTAGTATTTTTGCCAGTTTAACTAAATCTTGATTAACTTTATACCGTATTTTATCGAGTAATCCCTCTTCCCCCCTTGAATAAAATCTCCCATGCCTGGTATGAGTTGAAACAATAATTCCCCATCCCAAATGCCACATTCAAATTTTGAAACTTGAATAATTTCCCTTCCTCGAATAATTCCACAACCCACTCCTCTACTAATAATATACTAAATGATTCTAATTTCTTCAGTTATGTTAGCAAATTCTACAAACCATTTAATTCTGAAACTTTCTCCCCTTCCCTTATTTTTATCCATTATTCTTGTTCTATTTGCATTTGGAAATGCTCAGGAACCAGTAGAGCTAATAGACTCAAACAAAAGTGAAGCATCTAATAACGACCAAAAACAAAATTTAGAACAACAATCAAAATGCGGAACTAAAGAAACCGATTATACTCCTTGCATGCCCAGGGAAAGGGCTGATTCTATTTTCAGTCATTGCTGTAGTCAGTACGTGCCTCAAGGCTGTCATTCACTCTGTCAATACGAGTCGGATGAGTTGACAGCAAGAAATTTGGTTTAATTTTTTAATTAACTCATATTAGCCTAATATTTGTATACAGCTTCTTCAAGCAGTCAAGACAAAGAAATGTGATTTGAAGCATTTCGGCACAATTCTTTACTGTGCATCGCAGAATCAGGCAAACAATATATTAATTTATTCAAAATTATTTTATCTACTATACAGGACAATCGTAAATGCTGCCAACATTTAAACCTGGGAGATTCAAAATTGGGCGTGGGAGATAGGTGCCTTCGCTTTTGCGATCCCGGAAGCGAAGAGGGAATTGATTCAATTGCAAGGGCTGATGTTACATGCCTTTTCAATTGGAATGTGTTGATGTATTGCCATCACGCTGGTATTAAATTAAACTAGAAGAAGCCCAGACAAGAATAATTATTTGTTTCTTTTTAATGCTCTTTTTAAACTATCAAATAAATTATTGGTATACATATTATCTGGCTCAAATTTAACATAGCAATGAGATTAATTTTATTCAGCATTCTCTTAAATATATTTATACATGTTTTGTATTAAAAATCGCCGCCGCCTCAAAAATTTTTTTAATAAAAATGCCATTATAATAGGATTCTTATGCTTTCCTTTTTTACAAATATCAACGTATTAATGGCTGCGCATCTGAAGAGTCTACCAGTTGATCCAGTAACATTTGCTCTTCCGCTGCACAGGTTAATGTAGGTGATCCAACTTTGGATGCGCCCTTAGAGCCTGGCTGTACTTTAGAAATTTCTTCCATAACGGGCACAGGGCCATTGCTTTAAAATCATATTTTGCATGTTAATACATTTATTTATCAATTACTTTGTTGGTGATATTTTGTGAGAGCCAGCAAACTTGGCTGGCACAACCTTGAAACGGCCAGAAGGTTGAATACCACAGCCTCCTCCAGGATAAATGCGTACAGGGGGCTCATTTGGTGTATTATCAACGGAGGAAAAGGCAGCAAGTCGAGTGCCACCGCAGCACTGGGCAAGCATTGGAACCAACAGAGAGAGTGCCATCAATGAAGCTCCAGCCGCGAAAACACAAAAACCTTTGAAATAATGGTACTTCAGCTTTCTCTAAAAATTATACCAGTCATTTTCCACTTGTGCATTGGATCTTGTAAAGATGACATAACCTCCGCAAGTCGTTCAGGAAGTACATAGAAATTACCGTCTTCATCCTGATCTATCGCTATTCGCATCAATTCACCCTAAATTATTTTGAAATTTCTATTCAATTCTGGTATAACTATTGATAAAATACAAACTTCAATGTTTTGTTCTCGAGGCCAACAATAGCCAACGATAATGGCTGTGGCTCCACCTAATAATAGGAGCAATCCAAGTACAGTAAGCAGTCGGCAAACATAGAGCCCCATTCGTTGGGTGGGTGGAGGAGGCAATAAGTACCTTTAGCATAAAATGAGGTAAATGGTTTGATTAAACAAACCAGGCATTTTCTGCTGTTCCTTTACCAACACCTTCGATATGCTCAAGACCACCCGGAGTAAGGTAAAAATTGTGCAAGTATGATTTGATACCAAAGAATTTGCTCCCACCATCATCGCCAACCTCACCAGCAGGGTCAGAATTTTCTACTTTAGCCACATTTGACCAGAATCGGAAGCGCTTCATGCTAACACTCAATTAATAAACATACTAGTATAAACAATTATAACTACAAGGAAAAACAAGAAAAAAATTAAATAACGAGTGTGCCACTTTTAATTATTGGGGAAAACTCTTCAGTGTATAGACTATAATATTACTTAATGAATTTAATTCATAGAGGCTTACATAAAGCTATAAAAACATATAAACAAGCTAAAAGCAACAGCCTGAAGCGCACTGCAGTATTTTTAAGAATAGGGAGCACGTAAATGTAGTTTCCTTGCCATTGGAAAATCGGAAAAAGTGAGAGGCATGGATATTATTCCTACCTAAATCGTTTTCTAAAACTATAGAAACAGAATGCTTTGAATAAATTTTTTGGTGTAATTAGCTCACAGATAACCGACTGCCCCGAGGCATCGAACCTGAGTCCCCTGTTAAATTCGGTGTTGAGTGATAAATAAAGTTTGTAGAAGGATCTAGAGACAGCCGGGATTTCATAGAGCTGAATTTTCAGAGCTGGCACAATTCCATGTATTGTTGGAAGGACTAGTAGATATATTACTTTTTTGGTAAAATGGAAATTGCTTTAAAACGCGTAAAAGGAGCGCTATGTTGATAAAAATTATTCTAGAGAAAAGTAAAATGAATAAAGCTTAAAAACGTGAAAAAAGTAGAATGTTAACCAACAATAAGAAGAGAGTGGAGACAAAATAGTATAGAGCGTCTGTCCCATAGTAAGCGGCATTATTGCCAGCATTCCGGCCTTACTTTTTAGTTTGTCTTGTTTGAAAATGAAACGAGAAAAAATAGTCAATGTTCGGTACACGAGAAAATGACATCAGTTTTGGAGAATAACCAGCCAATCCATTTTACTTAAAATTTTAGCAGATAAAGGAGAATAAAAATGTAAAATAAAAGAAATAAAATGAAAAAAAAAGATGAGGGAGTTTAGAATTGTATTTGTAAATTTAGCAGGGTTATTATTAGAAACAATTTTTTAAACGTGGAACTCGTACTTTGGAACAGGCTATACTCGTGTACTTGTACATATATGCCCTTTTTTTCTCCTACTTGACAACCCTCATTTTTGGCCTCGTACTCGTACAGCGTACTTTCTGGTACTCGTTATCATAAATGACTTCCTTCTCACGATTAATTACACCTTCCAGCATGAGATCGAAACCATACTTATATTGTTGAAAGAAAAAAGTGCCAGAGCTTCTTACAATGAGGCTTACATCTTGTGAGAAATTTCATCAAATATTTTTTAGAAAAAAAAATTAGAATCCAATTATTATTTACAATACGAGAAGATGCCAAATCCATATATTTTTGAATGCTAAAATTTATTTTCCTACTTTTTAAAATTGGCATAATTAACATTGGCTGGAAAGGGCAGTAAGAATCCTCTAACATTTCAATTTTACATGTACTTATTCTAATTGTTTTTAAATAATGTTGTTTTTATTGTCCATTGAATAATTACCATAAAAAACATAATTTCAGATTATTTTTTACCTTTTAAAGGAATACATTATTGGTTATTTATCGGTTTAGTTATGAGGAAGTATTTAATTTTTATTCAAAATTTTGTTTTGACATTTAAAGTACTTTTAATAAATTTATTTACTTAAAACCTGGTCTTTAATGAGTAAACATGTTTTTACCGCAAAAAACGTTAAAAATTTGCGTGTTTTTTCTACGTGAATAAAATTGAATAAAAAAAATTTTAAAGGAAATTTTAATACGAAAAATCAAAAGCGGAACATTAAATTATTTTCTAAAAATGAAAAGCATTGGAGCGAATAACTGAAAATATTTTGTGTGAATTTATATTTCTTTCCACATTCATTCGCTTAAATTTATTCATAAAAGATAAATTTATATAAATATTAATGCTGATAGCTTATCTTTAAGTTTGATAAGTCTTAAAAAAATAAGCTTACAAAATAATAAAACGAGCAAAAAAATGTTTTTTACTCGTACACTCCTACCTCGTACTGCCCCTATTTTTGGCCTCGTATTCGTACTAATATCTCGTACTTACTTGACTTAAGAAAAAGCAAAAAAAACTGAAATGTTTATGACTTTTCTGTCAGAAATTTATGACTTTTCTGATGTTTAGTAAACCAGAATTTTAGATTTTTAGAGACGCAATGCTGATAGCTTATCTGCAGAACCCAAAATAGTACCCCTATATCCCCTCAATAAATATTAGCATGTATTACTGAGAACTTGCGTGTCATTTTACATTCAAAAAATGCCTAAATTGTATGCAAATATTTAAAACATTAAACAAATTTTATTTCCAATTTAAACATTTAACCGTTTACATCCGCTAAATTTTTTTATTTATTCCAGCCTAGAGCAAATGGCTGGCATAAAATATACGCACTATAAATAATAAATTTCAGGCACAGATTCTTTTTTTCTCACAATCATTTGCTTTTTCTCATTTATTTCCTTTTTGAAATTTTCTAGGTGTTTTATGAAATTTGAGATAAAATCCATTTTTTATACAAAGGAAAAGCGATTTCCTTTTCCGGTAATTTCTATCAATTTTGTGTTAGTTGGCAAAAAAGGGAAATATTTTCTATTGCCAGATTCAATATTACTTTAGTTTTTTTATTTTATTACATATTTATTTAATTATATAAATCCAGTGATGCTTAATTCTAAATTAGGGTTGTCTGTTCCTGGAAACCCTTCGAGTATCCGAAACATAGCCGAAAAACCTCTGGTTTTCGGCTCTGTTCTGAATCGATAACCCTATTCTAAATTCCATAATCACATATTTAAATCGAAATTTATCAGTCAATTTTTGACATTTTCCCTATCTTAAAGTTATCCTATAATTTTAAACATATGGAGCTTATTTAATCGTAAACTAACCCCATTTTTTAAAGCTTATTCACTCAATTTTCATTTTCATCCAAAATATCCATCCTATTTTTCACCAGCATGTTCATTTGTGCATTTGACATGAGGTACATATTTAATAGTTGGATGAAGTGGCAATGTTTACACTATAGCCCCATGTTTAGCCACTTTGCCACAATTTTCACGCAACAGGAGCTTTGTTGTTTTCCCGACAATGAATTTGTGTCATAAATAATGGAATGTATATTCATTACAAGATCCCTTAACTGATTTTCTAGGTCTATTTTATATGAGTTGCTTACCTGAAACCGAAACCCGGACTTTTTTCAACCCGATATCCGAACCCCGATCCAAAAAATTTTCCAATTACCGACACGAAACCCCAGCCAACTTTTTTCTCAACACGTGACATCTCTGATGTGATGTCTATAACAATGAAGTTGGACTTTTCATTATGCATTAATATTTTTTATGTGAGGTTGTTTCTGGCCATGAATCTAATGAATAGATATGCGTACTTTTTATAATTTTATAAATTAATTCACATTTAATTATTCTTTCTATTGAAAATACATTAAAAATTCTTTTATTCCCATCACAATTGAAAAAAAGGTCGAGGATTATCGCTTCCAGAAAAGGAATTGTTGAAGCATCGAGGGAATTTTATTTATTTTATTCCTCCTCTTCCTACATCTCTATCTGTCCTTACATTTTCCCACCAAACGCAAAAAAAGCTTCTTCCCTCTTGGCTATTCCGGCGTCAAAAAAAGCAGCAACCATTAATATAATGGTTGTTGCTTTCGTGCAGGTGTTTAATGTCATCGGCAAGTACGCATAGTTAACACTGATTTATTCATGAATTAGCTTAAATGCCTGTCTATTTGAGGGTAAGGATTTTCTCGGTATTGACAGACATACTAGTAAGAGCTAAACGGAAGTTTAAGTTGCCGAGTGGAATCGAACCTGCGAGCTCTTGTCAATTATGCCCTTAGTTTAAAAGGGAATAAATCCTTTTAAAAATTGACTTAATCTTCAGATTCAGAACAAAAAATTTTTATAATTAATATTTAATATGGAGCAACAGTTTGTCAACACTGAAGATGACCAATGTGTAGACATTAAGGTAAAAAATATTTTGGGATAATGGTGGAAAAATGCCTTAAAAGCTAATTTAGCTATTAATAATCTATTTAATTCTCAAGGAATTTCTGTGGACAAACAGCTCGGATTTAACTTCACTTCCAATAGTAATGGGTTTTTTTGCCTTTCTTTACTCAGCTATAGTGCTAACATCACTACTCGGCAACCTCCTCGTTATTCTAAGCGTCTGCCAATACAGATCACTACAATCTGTTCGAAATTTGTTCATCGTTTCCTTATCTGTGTCTGATATTGTTATTTCAGTTGTTTCAGGAACCATAACGGTGAATTAAATTTATAGACTATCAAATTATCGAAAAAATTATTTTAGCCAATTGTTGCTTTCACAAAAATTTGGCCTTTCGGACAGTTACTATGCAAATGGGTTCCTGTAATTCAAGGTGTTTCATTGTGCTTCTCAACTTTAACACTCACTTCAATTTCTGTCGACCGTTTTCTTCTAATAGTAACGCCATTAAAGCCTTCAATACAAAAATGTTGTGCATGCCGAATTGTAGCCTTAAACTGTGCAATTGCATTAGCAATTTCTATACCTATTCTATTCAATCAAACAATGGTTGATTGGCCTCCATTTTGCGGGCAGTTTTGTACTGAAGATTGGAGCAACAGCAGCATTCAAAGGAGTTTATATGGTTAATTGGGAATTAATTGGGAATTTAAACAATATTTCCTTAAGGAACATTTGTATTATTCACCCAATTTGTCTTTCCATTTTTGATTATTACAAGCTGTTATGTAATGATTTCTATCAAAATAAATTCTGGAATGCGTACTAAACGCTGTTCATCTACGGAAATTGCAAAATTCAGTGATTATTGTAGCAGCAATGCTCGATGTGACAAATTTTTGAGTAGTTCGTTTGGTACTGATGAAGGAAATTCTCTTTATATAAATGAACAAAAATTACAAAATGGAATGTTGATGGCTGGGGATGGAGCCATGAAGGTGGCAATGGATCAACGAAAAATGGTTTTGAGTCGAAGAATTCGAACCAACCGAATGTTAATTGGTAGGTGCTTGGGGACTAGGATGCTAAAGGGTATTTTAAGACGTCCCTGATTGGGTGCTGTCCCTGATATGAAAGCTCATAGTTTTGGCTGTTCTCTGTTACCAATAACGAATTTTAAAATTAATTTAAAAATTTCCTCATAATTTTAGCAATGGTTGCCGTTTTCTTTTGCTGTTGGGCCCCTTCTGTTATATTCAATTTTCTACGTGATTATCAATGGTTGCCTAATTTCGTGATAGCACAGGAATACCTTTTCGGCACAACTACTCATTGTTTATCTATCAGGCAAGTTTATAACTTGAGTTAAATAATAGCAATAATTTATAGTTCAACAGTATGGAATCCGATCCTTTATGCTTTGTTGAATGAACAATTTAGACTTGCCTTTTCTGAAATTTTTAAACAAATCAGTAATTATTTGGGAATTAAGAAAGAAAGAAAAATGCTTCACATGCAAGGACAATTAAAAAGAATTAAAGTAAGATCAGATGTCCAGCGTGGATCAGAAGCCATTTAATTGATACAACGTGCACTTAATATTATTGTGTAGTTGGATCATACCTGTCTGGTCAGTCCCTGATCCTCTTCTTCTGTTCCAACCCGTTCCTCTTCGACTACATTGTACTTTCTCTTTGGGTAACCCTTATTCTTGTGTTCGTCGACTTTGGTAAACATCGGGCAACCTTTGGAGATTAACGGTTAATGCTATTTACATCAAGAAATTTTATTTTTCATTAAATAGTTGAAATTATTTTTTAAGTTAAAATTTTAAAATAAATGGCTGTCATTTAATTTATTTCTCTCTAATAGTAATTTAAAGTACCACATTGTAAAAAATTGAGCAAAGTTCTTGTGTTTATTAAAAACAAGTTTTTTAGTTCTAAAATTTGCTCAGTTTATTTGTTTGTTTTTCTGATAAAAAATATTTTTTTTTGTTATTGTTATCAATTAGAAATATTTTTTGAGAGTAAAAAAAAATAAAAACAAATACCTATTTAATAAATTATGTATTTTTAATGTAAAATTAATACATATAAAGGCCATTTGCCATATAAAGTCTAAAATATTTGCCAGATGGGGGAACCCATTACATATTTACTTACATACATTGGATGGCCTTTTTAGCCTCATGCTATTTATTATATTTAGTCGTACTCAGCTATTAGCGAACTATTGACTTGAGAATAATATCCCCAGGGCTAGCGAAACACAGGAAATACACCTATATTTATCATAGATTATCTAAAATTTAAAGATCACCAAACCTGTCTGCAAAAAAGCTTATTCGAATTTTCCTTAATAATTTTAATCATCATTATCGGAATTCATAATGTCCGATAGCAAACGCCTTGAAATTCAATCTCTCTGTCTCGAATCACTTTCCAAAATTAAAATTGGAACTGGACCAGAAGAGAAGCAGAACGGAAAGGATTTTTACAAATAGTGAGAACTTTAGATGCAAAACTTAATATTTTAAGTTCAGTTTCTTTACAAATTATCCTGATCTTCGGGTTTACTTTAAGGGTGCTGAAAAATACACAGCTGATGATGTACAAAAATCAGAGCGGTTTGAAAGTAAGAAAATAAAATTTTTAATCTAAGGATCTTAAAAATTTTAAATCAGAACAAGGGCAACGTATCCTCCTGGCTATGCATCTGACTGCGCGAGTTTATGCTGATGAGGTGAATATTTATTTTCAAATATTTCTACTCAGCGGCCTGCGCTCTATTTTCAATCCCCTCAGGGCCGCTCTAATAGAGACAGCCGTTCAATTAGGTATTAAGACTACAATTCATTCCAGATGGTATTCGACTCGTACATTCAAGAAACCATTAACCGGCATCGCCAATTTAAAATGGAACCGGCACTTTGGATGGTAATTTAAATAATCTCAAATTTTTTAATAAAAAAATGAAATTAAAGGCCTTTTGGACAGTCTGGACAGGTTTTTTGGCAACAAAAATAAGTCTAGATGAACGTCACAAAAATGCATGGATGACCTTGGGTCAAGACTTTGCAAAGGCTGCCAACAAACATTTGAAGCTTTTAGGGCTTCCAACAGCTGAATAAAAACTAAAATTTATAATGAAATAAAATTTATAAATATAAGCTTTTAATTTTAGTAAATATCACAATTTGTATGCTTAAATTTTAGTAATTGCAATTTCCAAAAATTATGTTATTCATAAAGTTCGGCATCGGATTATACTTCGCAACACGCATGAGAAATTTTCGATGAGCATTGCTAATTTGAAATGCTGCACTTAAGGTCAACATCTATAAAAGTTAGATCAGAGAATAAATAAAGAATTAAACATCTCATATCTAAATCAATCTATAGGAAAAACAGATATTTGAATCAATAAATATATATCTGAGATCGGAAATTGAGAGATTAAAGATGGGAAGAATTAACCTTGGTTGATTCTGGTTGAGGACCTTGACCAGATTCGTGACCTTGAGTTAGGGATAATCAAGGTCAAGGAAAAATCAGAGTCTGAAAAATGCCTTAATCCTGCCACTGGAATGAGGAAAAATCAAGGTCCAGGAAAATCCAGATCCAGGCTGATGTCTAGTAAAGATATCTGGAAAGCTCAGTTAAGATAGGGATCTGATAAATTAATTTACAGGGATCCAACATAATAAAGTAGGTAGCTTACTAAATTCGTAAATCTCATTGCCCCGCCTGCATCACCCCATATGCTACGTTCGTAGAACATTAAAGCTTTGGAAAGTTTTTCAATTTCAGTTTGTATTATTCCATATCCGCTCCTTGACAATTCTGATGTAGCTAAAAATGTATATAATCTTGAATGCATTTTTAAGCTCAAACCCGTGTGAAGAAAAATTAAAGTCCTAAGAATCAAAAATTCTTCTCGGCTCAGATTAATTTCTTTCATTTTGATCATGTGCTTGTAGAAAAGAATATTAAAAAGTTTCTCATCCGAAGCTACTAGTAAAGGACTAAATCCATTGGGAAATATAAAGATATCGCTTCCTTGAAGGTTTTTACTGTAAAATAAAGCACTAAAAACAACTATTGCCATTCCATTACGAGAATAAAGCCGAATCTGAAACTTTTTGTTTTATTTTTACTAATATTCCTTATATAAACTTTGTCTTCAAATGAGAGTTGCTGTAATACTGGCATCGTTTTTGTCATTTCGATAATTAAAAATGAGTCAATGTAAAGCCAATTTGGAGATAAGATACTATAATCACCTTCTCTAAATCGTTGTTGGTAGAAATTATAACTTTTAGCCACTCTCCTATGCTTCTAATGAATTTTTTCATTGAAAGTTTAAGAATGATAAAGGCCTTAATTTACCGAAAACTGATCAGATCTTGCCAAAATAGAATAAGTTAACCCTCCTCCATCACTATTTATTAGATCAGACATACTTTTATCGAAATAGATTGATGTAGAAATATCTGTCTCGGAGTGACGAATATACAAAAGATTATCGTCAAAGTATATCAAGAGTTGTAATAATTCAACTTCAGATCTTTGTATTCTAGATAAAACTTCTATTGAAGCTTTTTCAGAAAGTTGACGCTTTTTTTCAGTTAATAATGCAGAAATTTTGTCTACACTAAATCCATCTGGAAATTTTTGTATAGTTCGAAAGTCCATTCCACCTAGAAGACAACGGTCAAAACGACATGAGCGGCAAAGCTCTCCTTCAATTTTTTAAAATTATTTAAAAAACATTCTGAGTACCTTTTACAATTTGGCAATTTCCATTGTTTTTGCAACTGTACGAGCGTTGGTTTAGAATGGATCGGCGAAAGAATGAACGGCAACCTGTATAACCCGGATATAGTATTAAAATCTATGTTATTGAAGGCAAAAGCTCTGACGTACCTAAACAACTTGGAACATCAAAATGGCAGCATTTGGCTGGTCTGGCACAAACAACACAATCAGTTGGCCTTTCCTTCTTGATCTGAAAATAAATTTACAAAATTTCCTTAGAAAAATCCCTAGGTGATTACTGTTTGAACCTCTCGCTAAAGAGGCTTATATGGCACCTCTAATAAAAATTTATATAATTAACAAAATTACAGATCCAGAATTCTTTTCATTATTGTCTTCCAAACTTTTGTTGTTATCAATCACTGATTCATTATTAATGTTGCTTGAAATATTAGAAAAACATAAGAGGGTTTTCTTATCAATCTGATTTTCTAAATCCTCCAAGCTAACATAATCATCTTCAAAGAAGGGATGACTAAATCCGGGTGAATGAGATGTTGAAATATTACAGATACTGTAGTTAGCTTCGGAATTTCGAAATGAATGGGGGGAATACATTTGCCAAGATACCCCTTAAAAATTATTTTAAGAGAATTATTAAGTGTATTATAGGTATTAATAGAAAGAAAGCAATTGTTTTCATTTAAAGCATATTTCTTCAGACAATGAATATTTTAATTCTCGTTATAGTCTATCAGTTTAAAATTTTTCAGTTAAATTTTTCTATGACAATGCAAATTTAATTAAATCAATGAAGGGTGAAGAAAAAAACTGAGAATTTTATTTTATATTGAAATTTAATATTGAAATTTTTATATAAATTTTTTAACTATTTATTAATGAGTATTACATATAATAAATAAATATAATTAAATAAAACGTTATAAATATTAAATAAATTGAATTTTTTAAAACAACTTTGTACGTCTATCAATAAATTGAAATGTGGCTAATTAAATGAATTATTATCCACCCCAGAAGATCAAAAAATAAAAGATATTTTATTATAAAATTAGATAGAATTTAAATTATTGGAGAAAGGTGAGAGTAATAAAAATAGCGATCAATTCAAAAAATATTTATACTTAGAATTAGATAGCTTTTTTCAATCAAAAATAAGAGATATATTATAAAATCAATGAATAATTATTTCGTTAAAACTTTAAAGCTATAATCAATTTTTTCAACAAACGTTATGTCCAACTCAAACATTAAAAAAAGAGTGGAAAGAGAGGCTATAGTTATTTCCAGCCGTTTATTTATTTGAAGAGATTGTTTGTTTATTTGAACAAATATAGTTTAATATTAAATGCTTAAGTGTAAATCTAATAAATTTTAATATTGAGCAAGTATTTGGAGGATAATAGAAATGCCACCTCCTTCCTCATATCGTTATCCTGTTGGTGGTTGTTATCGCTCGGCTTCAGTAAATCGTATTGATCAGTGTACGCATCCGATAACTAACGTTCGTTCTTAATAATAATATTCATTTTTACCATTTAAAACATTTTCAAATATTTAGCAAATTTTCCGATCGCAGTCTGTCTCTCGAGTTGTTGACCCTTCACCCTATGGCGTTGCAGGTGCCACCTACATCCCCTTCCACAGTTTCTCTTCGGTGAAACCAACATATTACCGAGTGAAACCAGACTTTACCTTGGTAAAATTTTTGATTTTTATTAAATTCAAATCCCCAGCGTAATCATGTTTACGACAAATACTACTATTTCTCGCCACGATACAGACGCACACAATTTCACCGTCATTACTATCATGGGTGATTTTTATCTTAAAATTTTTAAAATTTAAATTTTTTAGACAAATAGACCAGTACCCCTACCGATGGAACTTTCAGTCGAAAGGGACAATAACTGGCCAATACTACTGGGTCAGGTCTGTCAAATTTCTTCTTAGTCCATTAATAAAAGATCTTAAAAATCCACCATACAGGCGATTACAATTTGACCCAATCGAGTATGGAGCCTATCGCTACTACGATCCTTATAGACGATATTATGATCCATACCACGATTCATATATCAAATTATATGACTACAGATCAAAGCTATTGGACAGTCTCTATTAATGAGAGAGACATTAAAAAATGATTTTTGATTAAATGATGCTCAAACTTGGCTAATTATTACATTAATGGATAACAATGTAAAGAAAAAATGAGAGATTATATTATAATATACATAAATGTATTAGTTTCAATAATGATCCTTTGGATTTAGTAAAAGCAGCGGATTTTTTATGAAATTTCTTTTAACGATACAAGTAAAAGTTAAGCTCCTGCGGCATTCTGGCAGTTGCTAGGCGCTTTCGCTCATCACGTACCAATTAGTCCTTACAATTTGTTTAGTTAAATCAACATGGGAAAAGCTTTATCCGTTGTTTACTGTCTGTTATAATTGTTTACTCAGTTAACATCCTAAATTAGACAATAATAAAGGCAGCTAAAAATTTTTAAATCAATCCCTTAAAAAATCGAAATCATAATTTGACTGTGCGCAAGCTGTTAAAAGCCTCTACATAAAGCTGCGCACAATTATGTAAAAGTCACGTGATTTTGACTGCCTGATTTGTTTATTTAAATCATTTCCCAACTCCATTTATTTAAAAATATTTTTAAAAATGCCAGTTTCACACCGTCAAGTACTTTTTGTATTTCTTCTTGGATTACTGCTTGGATCTCTACTTTCTTTTTTCTTTCTACTTCCACACGAAAATTTAAGTGAGATTAGGGGAAAATGCCAATGCCCACAAAGCATTGATACCAGAATTGATAATCAGAATCAAACGAAGAGTACTGAAAATATAACAACAGTCACTAATAGGAATGACTTGATGGAACCTGCAGGGAATAAAACGGACGGTATTAAACTGAATCCTGCTGAAGCAGTCAAAACAATGTTCAACCCAGGACTTCAATCGAATAACGGTACTTAACGGAAGCTTTAATAATCTATATTTTAAATAAAGTCACAAAAACGTTGGCAGCAGAAATCGCCCGCCGTGTTCGGGTATTTTGTTGGATAATGACAGCCGGCGATAGCCACGAGAAGAAAGCTAAGCATATTAAAGCAACTTGGGCTCATCGTTGTAATAAATTTATATTTATATCCTCCATTGAAAATCCAGATTTGCCAGCAATCAGTTTAAATATATCCGATGGAAGAAATCATTTATGGGGTAAAACAAAAGCGGCTTTTACATATGCCTACAAGAATTATTTGGTAAACTATGAACTGATATATCTGATATCAATCATCTTATAGAATGATTTTGATTGGTTCCTAAAGGCAGATGATGATACTTTTGTGATTGTAGAAAATTTACGATTTTTACTTATGGCTTACTCGCCAGAAGAAAAAATTTATTTGGGTGCTAAATATGGCCCAATTGTTAAGCAGGTATTTAAAATTATTTGTAGACAAGACGTGGATAATAGTGATATTTTTTAATTGAAGGGATATATGAGTGGAGGTTGTGGTTACGTTCTGAGCCGAGCATCTCTCCGCCTGTTTGTTGAAAAAGGAATACCAAATGAAAAGATTTGCCGCCAAGATGAGAATGGAGCGGAGGATGCAGAACTGGGCAAATGTATGGAACTACTAGGAATTCGAGCTGGAGATTCACGTGATGGTGAGGGAAGGCATCGCTTCTTCCCCTTCCAACCTACACATCATTTACCCCCGGGCAACAAAGATCCAAACTATTGGTTTTGGAGAAATATATATTACGATATGGATCAAGTATGGAAATTAAATTTCAATTTGGTTTCTTAAAATCTAAGAGAATTTCGAATTAAGGGTCCAGGTTGTTGCAGTGATTTTGCAATCGCTTTTCATTATATGGATCCGGCATGGTTATATTCAATGGAATATTTGGTTTATCATCTACGCCCTTTTGGTCTAGATGTCCCTTTCAATGCTGAAACTGGAGGGGCAGGAGATAAATTTTCAAAATTAATTGATCAAACAATCTGGGAAAATGCTCAAAAGAAAGCCGTTAATATGACAGGTATTTTTATAATTGAAGGACCTGTTCCTCTAAGTTGCCAGAGATAATTTTGTGAGTAAGAAAGAGATGGAGCTGACTCACACCTCTCTCTTAACATAACTCTCAAAGGCTAATTCGAAAATATTCTAAAGGTCCGGACGACATTAACTGGCGAAGTGGAAAACCAACAATCGGCCCACAAAACATAGACGAACAATTAAAAAAGTTGAAAACAAATTTAACAAATATTAAAACATAATCATTAAATGATTAATTTTTTTTATGTTTTTTTTTGTTTTTAGTGATGATTCACATAAGTTAAAAAGGTCGGGAAGAAAATTCCATAAATAAATTATATGCAAATTTAATTTTAAGTGAGTCATAATTGTTTAAACCTTGTAAATTATTTATGGTTAAGTTTAATTTTTGAATTAAAATCTATCCTAATTTAAATTGTACTTTTCTAAATTAATTATTTTATTTTTTTAAACAGAAAAACCCCTTAAACAAAAACCCTTTTCGCATAGTCCCATTATAATTTATTTTTCATAAAACTGATAAAAAAACAAATAAATTGGACCAACCCCTTACATATGTAAAGAATTGATTTAAGCCTTATCGGTTTCCATCAAATTAAGTATTTATAAACCATTGAATGTTTACATTCTCTACTACATATAAAGATAATAATCAGTTTAATCATTTGAAAATATATTAAAGCAAAAATTTGCTTCATTAGCGTTTTTATCTTAAAAATAAATTTATGTGGGTAAAATGTGAACCATCCAAGCAAATTCATAAAATTTAGTTCGAAAGACTAAATTTTTATATAATTAATCCCAGCATTGACCCAGATAATTCGATCAGATTCCCTATAATTTGATCAGATTCCGCTGATCAAACTTGCCACAATTTATAAGCTAATTTTTTCAGAATGTCTAAGTTATCTTTAATTGTTATTTTCTCGCTTATTGCTCTGGTTAGTTCCATTCGTCGTCATCATTCTCCCCATCATCACCATCACCATGTCGATCGGTACAGATCAAACTATAATTGAGATATTCCAAAAATTATATATTAGAATATCGCTTTCCCGAATGGATACGATGCGGTCAATGCTAGCACAAGTTGGTTCACTCGAACTTTTTGCCAAACATCGCCACGATGCATTAAGGCGTAGATTTGCTCTTTTTACTGAAAATGAGGGAGGACAGCTTGAATTTGACGAAGAAAATGCTGTGCAAACTGGTGGAGAAATTGATGAGATGCTTAGAAATTACATGGATGTAGGTGTACAATAGTGCTATGAAATTGTTATTGTTTCAGGCCCAATACTATGGACCAATTTCGATTGGATCTCCTCCACAAAACTTCAGCGTTATATTTGATACAGGCTCTTCAAACCTCTGGGTTCCGTCTAAAAAATGTCCATTCTACGATATTGCATGCCGTATATAGAGTAATAATATGCAAATATTTCGTTTTATTAAAGTACTCCATCACAAATATGACAGCACCAAATCGAGCAGTTATAAGGATGACGGTCGAAAAATGCAAATCCAATATGGAACTGGTTCAATGAAGGGTTTTGTCTCAAAAGTGGGAAATAAATATGTAAATCTTTATTTAAATATTTGCGTAGGACACAGTTTGTATTGCCGACATTTGTGTGGCTGGGCAAGAGTTTGCTGAGGCTGTCAGGTGAATAAAAATCAGCAATAAATTTTGAATATTCCCCTCTTCAGCGAGCCAGGTCTAACTTTTGTAGCTGCTAAATTTGATGGTATTCTTGGTATGGCATTCCCGGAAATTTCTGTTCTTGGAGTTCAACCTGTTTTTCAGCAAATGATTTCCCAACAAAAGGTTCCAGAACCGGTTTTTTCTTTCTGGCTTAATAGGTAATTTTCTAAATCAATACTGTATATTTAATCTTATCAGAGATCCAAATTCCAAAGTTGGAGGGGAAATCACTGTTGGTGGAACTGATAAACGCCGGTACGTAGAACCTCTCAACTACACACCTGTTACAAGAAAGGCTTATTGGCAATTTAAGGTGGAATAATTTTAAGTATATCTTAATTCCAAATTTAAAAATAGATGGAAGGTGTTCACAATTCTAAAGGTGAAAAAATTGCCTGTCAAAATGGATGTCAAGCAATTGCTGACACTGGCACATCTTTAATTGCTGGCCCGAAGAACCAAATAGAGGAAATTCAGCATTATATTGGGGCAATTCCTCTAATGCATGGCGAAGTTTTTATTTTTGATTCTATAAAGCGGCATTCAAACCCTCTTGAAATTATTACGCTTTTTTTAAGTATATGGTCTCCTGCGAAAGAGTGCCTCGTCTTCCTGATATCTCTCTAGTAATTGGAGGCCATTCGTACGTTTTGAAGGGATCGGATTACATTTTAAATGTGACGGCCATGGGAAAAAGCATTTGCTTATCTGGCTTTATGGGAATTGATCTTCCAGCAAAAGTTGGGGAATTATGGATTCTTGGTGATGTCTTTATAGGTGATCTAGAAATTATTGAACAATAATTATAAAATCCATTAACAACAATTTCAGGCCGTTATTACACAGTTTTCGATGTTGGCCAGCAACGTATTGGGCTAGCTCAGGCTAGGGACGAAAATCGGTTTATTAGATCATATATCTAAATATTAATCAAAATAGCACTCCAATTGGCCCAGCAGTTAAAAGCTGCATTAGTGGTGGACGTCTTTGTTTTGAGCCGGATGAAACTACGGATATTAGTGAACAATCATCAACCGATGATTTTATTGAAATTGCTTGAGAGTAGATTTAGAAACGAATAAACAATTTATTAAATAAATGCAATTTACATATATTTATCTACCCATTTAAATTTCTTATTATGCTTTTATTGAATAAAACAATATCAAAATCAGTCCATTATTATTCTGCTTAAATTAGAATCTAATCTCAAAGGGATCCAATCACTAGGAAAGTTTTCTTTATCATAATATGAATGGTTAAAATCAGAATTGTAAAAAACATTAGCATCTGTCTGTTCCAATAAATAAGCAATCCACCAAGCATAGGTTGATGAAGAAGCTGTCAATAATATAGAATCGCATGCCCAAACTCCGAAGCACATATCCTCTCCACGATCCATCGCTTTTGGGATATAGACTTTGTTAACTTGCTTAAAATATTTAAGAGACTTTTTGAGAGAAAAATAGATAGGTAAATGCCTCTCTGGATATGCTGATTTCATGAAGAAAATCCTTGTCTTCTCCAAGTAAAATAATGGATACATTTAAATTCAAGTGTTTTTCCTAGTAAAATATTAAAAATAATTATCGAAATATAAGATACTTTCAAAATTTAAAATTACTTTTAAATATCCAAGTATAAATTTAATAGCAGCTTCAGTAAAATTCCGTTCTGTCCTTGCATGCATTGGCCATTTAGGTGGCCCAAAATCGCCCCTACGTGTATGGACACAAAATTTATGTGAAGATTGATCATTCCTTAATTTTTAAAATATTTTAAAATTAATTCAAAATATTACCATCAAAATCTTACTCAAACAATTTATCAATATAAGCAGCTACTCGAGTATTAATTTGTTTGGAGAAACGGAATAATTGTCTAATTTCGGCATCAATATTTTCCAAAAATTTTGGAGATTGAGGTGTCGGAGGGACAATTAAATACTTTTGTTTGTAATTACCAAAAATGCTAAAAATAAAGTGTAAATGCTGATTAGGTATTCCAAAGGCACCTTGTAACATTAATGTATCTACAACAATTTGTCTCAAAGACATTGTCATATGCAGAGTCTGAAGGATCAGCTTGCTTTTAAAATAATTAAAGTTAGAGCTAAGATCCTCATCTATTGAAAATATGCCTAAATTACCATATATCGGAGAGAGGAATATAAAATCGGGAAGGTATTCTCAATCTCATTAGGACTATTCAACTTGTCGCAAGTCCAAGTACTTGTATTATAGATGCCTGGGAAACGTCTGACAGACTTGGCCATGTTATAAAGCACTGCAAATCTCCACATCTTTAAGTCGAATATTTGGCGTTCAATTAATAGTGCCAACCTGATTAGCTAATCCACCACATTGCCCATTCCAATGATGAGGAATTTGCATTAGCAAAAACTTTGTATTTTCAGTTATTTTGGGGAAAAATTTAGGCAACGTTTTATTATTTCTGAGGATTACTGGGTGTGCGGTTAAGGTTGATGTTAAAATTTTATTCGTTATTTCCACAGAACTTCTCTCCATAGTTTGTATTTTGTTTAAATCATCAGTAATTTCATGTCTATAGTCAGAACCATCATTAGGATTTGAAGGTTGATCAAGTCCTAAATGATTGGTGATTTCTATTGGGAAATCCAAATGATAATCAAGCGATACCTATAATTATTAGATGCCATACTAATGCAACGAATGATGAGAGAAGCAAAAACATTTTGATAATTTTACGTATAAAGATCATCAGACATTAGTCAAGGATTAATTAAGAAGAAATGGTTGTGTCCGGTAGCTTTCAGACGATAAAAATCGGAAGGGTTTGAGGAGTATTTTACTAAACACATGGATATTATTTCGGAAAATGGAGGATAATAAATTAATTTTGAATTGAAAAGACCACCAAGATAAAAAATAAAAAAAGACCACCCATCATTATATTGAGGTAATAAAACGTGTTTTAAGATTAGATGACAAAAACGATAGATTTGTGTTCCTAAATTGTAAAAAAATAAAAAAATTTAATTTGCTTTTTTATACACATTGAAATTTGAAAGCAGTATAATTAATTAGCTAATGTTAAATTCCATTGACGTTTGTGTTCGTCTATGTTGTCGATGCTCTGACGATGTCACCATCTTCGTTCCTTCGGAAATTGCGAGCTTGAAAATCAACTAAATAATTTAAAAAAATAAAAATTAAAAAACAAAGTAAAAATTCCAAACCTTTTCAAATTCCACATCGTTGTAGTTGTGGAATAAAGTCCGGCACATGACAAGTAAAGTTTAGGCCAATTTTAAAAATAAAATCAAAAATCGAAAGAATAAACATAAATTCATACCAAATTATGATGCCCATTCTCTGAAAAAATTTTCAATATACGGATGTATATATAATTATTTATCCTTGTATTAGACAGAAGGGATGAAATTAACACTGGGCAAATATTTTATAACATTAAAGGCCCCCTAAACAGGAGACAGGTCCAATGTACAAAACGGCACATGGACACACCAAAATTTGTGCCCCCTGCACAAGGCAGGGGGACTTGAGTTGCCCCCTGCACAAGGCAGGGGGACTTGAGTTGCCCCCTGCACAAGGCAGGGGGACTTGAGTTGCCCCCTGCACAAGGCAGGGGGACTTGAGTTGCCCCCTGCACAAGGCAGGGGGACTTGAGTTGCCCCCTGCACAAGGCAGGGGGACTTGAGTTGCCCCCTGCACAAGTCAGGGGGACTTCAGTTGCCCCCTGCACAAGGCAGGGGGACTTGAGTTGCCCCCTGCACAAGGCAGGGGGACTTGAGTTGCCCCCTGCACAAGGCAGGGGGACTTGAGTTGCCCCCTGCACAAGGCAGGGGGACTTGAGTTGCCCCCTGCACAAGGCAGGGGGACTTGAGTTGCCCCCTGCACAAGGCAGGGGGACTTGAGTTGCCCCCTGCACAAGGCAGGGGGACTTGAGTTGCCCCCTGCACAAGGCAGGGGGACTTGAGTTGCCCCCTGCACAAGGCAGGGGGACTTGAGTTGCCCCCTGCACAAGGCAGGGGGACTTGAGTTGCCCCCTGCACAAGGCAGGGGGACTTGAGTTGCCCCCTGCACAAGGCAGGGGGACTTGAGTTGCCCCCTGCACAAGGCAGGGGGACTTGAGTTGATGTTGAAGATGTCGAAGAGTTGTTGTTGAAGTTGATGAAAAGTCTGAAGTGAAGTTTTGTCAGAGTCATCCGAGGAAGAATCTGTTGAAGACGAGTCTAAAAAAAGAAAATGAATACACGAAAAGATATTCAAAAAAAACCTGAGGAATCTGAATCATATGAAGAATCGTCGCTTTCATCTTTTTACTCATTGCCCGCTTCATCTTTTTAATTTCCTTCTTCTGTTCACGCTTTCCCTTGATTTTTTCCAAAAGCTTTTCCATCATAGATTTTTCCATTTCTTTTTCAAGTGCAGCTTTATCTTGAGTAATATTTGCTTCTTTTAGTATTGTTGTACTTGCTTTCTTAAGTCTAAAAAAGTTTTTTATAAATTTTTATTCGGCAAAAAAATTTAAAAGCTAGCAATCTTGACCAAACGGTAAGGAGAAATATCGGAACGGACATGTAGGGATTGCTGTGACACCTTCAATAAGACTATCCAAGACCTAGGGGCCGTAGGTCCCGAAATCTTTAGAATTGTTATTCGGACATTGAAATATCCCGAAAAAATCCCAAAATGGTCAGGGAAACGGGGAAAAAAGGGGTGAATTCCAAACTATTAACAAAACTTCAAACCTTTCCTCCCATCAAGTCTTCAAATTCCACACATTTAATTTCAATTAGCCGTTTATATCCGTGATCCAACAACTCCATGTTTGGTGCTTTATTTACTTCTACTTCGGCACGAGCAATATCCTCTTCAGCATTGTAAACGATTTTATTCTAAAAGAAAACGAAGAAATTTTGATTAAAAATAACTAAAAAATACCCGTGAAAAGCTAAGATTAGCAAAATTTGACTGAACATAAGCATTTGTACCGGAACTACGAGCTGTTGACAAACCAACGTTGATGACATTTTTAAATTTAAAGAATACTAATTGTAAGAAACTTAAATGAAAAAAAAATTAAGAAAATCGAAAATTCAATAAAATGAGTCCTGACAAAATGACACGAAGGCAAAAACGAAAAAATGGTCTGCGACAAAATGGTAAACAAAATAGGTATATTGATTTTTCGGGGTACAGCCCAAGTAGGCGCGCGGCCAGGTAGGCGCAAAGCCATAACTTGTTTCAAGATCCCTGAATCCTACCAAATTTAGTATTAAACGATTCCTCTCATTGAGCTAAAGAGATTGGTACCAAAATTGGTAAGGACCAGAAATTTTCCAGTGAGTTATGGCTTTGCGCCTACTTGGTCGCGCGCCTACTTGGGCGTGTCACGATTTTTCGGGATAGGGAACCTTTCAGAGTAGCCGTTTCAGAGAGGCCGTTTCAGAGTAGCCATTTCAGAGTAGGGTATAAGGGGACTTTTTGACCTCAAAAAGTCAGCTTGGTCCCCCTATGCTTGTTGACCATTTTGAGCCCTATATATCCGCCAAAGTTGTTTCCACGGACTAATTTTCTAAACTCTATAACGGGCTTTACCGCTTCGCATCAAGTTAGAGTATGAATTTTTTGAGTACCAAAATTCCTTTTTATTTTTTAATTCGTTTCCCCATGAGGAATAGAAAAATATTGAACCTTGTGCTGATATACCGCCTTTGTTTTGCTTTATTTTATCTTTCGATCAAATTTAATAAATTTTTAGAATATTTTGCATTAATGACAGCTGCAGTAGCTTCTAATAATCCCAATTTGGGAAATGGATTTAAAGAGAAAGACAAACCCGAAAGTGTACGAACCAGCAATATTGTCGCTGCTAAGGCCGTCTCTGATTCCGTTCGAACAAGTTTAGGCCCGCGAGGAATGGACAAAATGATCCAAGCAGCAAATGGAGAGGTTACCGTTACCAATGATGGGGCAACAATTCTGAATCAAATGTCTGTTGTGCATCCAACTGCTAAAATGGTTGAATTTTTTTATTTAAATTGGTTTAATTTCACTTTTAGTTAGTCGAACTTTCAAAAGCTCAAGATATTGAGGCGGGAGATGGTACTACTACTGTTGTAATTTTGGCAGGCTCTCTGCTCGATGCGGCAGAAAAATTGCTTGCTAAAGGTCTTCTTGCGATATTTTCAATTTTATTCTGTTTTCTAGGCATTCACCCAACAACAATATCAGACTCATTTCGCCGTGCTGCTGCTTTTTCTGAAAAGGTTTTGGATGAAATGTCGACTCCTGTTGATATCAATAACGATGAAGAACTCATTAAATTGGCTGCTACAAGTCTTAATTCAAAGGTTTTTGTTATTTTATTGGTATTTGTGGGGTATCCCAAACCTGTTCTTGTCAACATATGCGAATCGGGTACCAGGATTAACATTTACTTTCTAAGGTCGTCTCTCAACACTCGCAAATTCTCGCTCCCATGGCCGTTCAAGCTGTTAAGAAAATAATGACCAACATGGATGATCAAAACGTCAATTTAAGAATGATCAAGATTGTTAAGAAACTTGGCGAGACTGTTGATGTATCTCAACTAATTGATGGTGCTTTAATCGAACAAAATTCAATGGGACATGGAGGGCCTAGCCGTGTTGAGAAGGCCAAAATTGGACTTATTCAATTCCAAATATCGCCTCCTAAAACAAATGTTTGTTTTCTAAGGTAGGGTTGTCGGTTAAGGTTGTTTTAATGGTTCGGATTATTTGACTGAATCGAATAAAGGGTTTTGGATGTCCGCAAATTTTCCAATAACCGACAACCTTATTTAAGGATTTATTTATAAAAATAATTTTATAGATGGAAAATCAAGTTGTTATTTCTGACTACACACAAATGGATAGAGCGCTTAAAGAGGAACGCAATTATATTTTGGAATTGTGCAAACAAATTAAAAAGACGGGATGCAATGTTCTTTTAATTCAAAAGTCTATCTTACGGTTAGTTTGTTTTTAAACTTTTTGGCAATCTTCTATTTCTCTGGTTCCCGGAAATAATGACTAAAAATTGCTCTTTTGGTATTTTTAAGTGAATCGGGTAAAAGGGAACAACATCGAAAAAGTACTTATTTCTGTTTTTCTCCAGGGACTAGCAACTAGAATGTTGCCAATTTTTTATAAAATATTTTTAAAAATTTTAAGCGATGCTGTCAACGAATTGGCTTTACATTTTTTTGCAAAATTAAAAATCATGGTCATTAAGGATATTGAACGTGAAGATATTGAATTTTACTCAAAAATTATTGGTTGCCGTCCTGTTGCTTCCGTGGATCATTTTACGCCGGAAACACTAGGAACTGCTGATTTAGTCGAGGAAATAGAGACGGCCGATGGGAAAGTAGTTAAGGTTGATTAATAAATAGGTTATTTCTTCAAGTATTTTAATTTTTTTAAAGGTCACTGGTCTTAAATCAAGTGGAAATGCTGTTTCAATTTTAATAAGAGGGTCAAGTAAACTTGTTTTGGAAGAAGCTGAACGTTCTTTACATGATGCCTTGTGTGTTATACGTTGTTTAGTGAAGAAGAGAGCTTTGTTGCCAGGTTTATCAATTTTAGTATAATTTTACTTAAAGAAAACTTATGTTCTAGGCGGAGGAGCACCAGAAATGCAAGTGTCGGTCAAACTTCGTAGTGCCTCGCAAACAAAACAGGGAGCGGAACAATATTGCTGGAAGGTTATTTTTAAATTCGTTTAGCATAATTTTTGATGATGTTTACGCGTTATAATAAGTCGAGCCTCTATTATGAGCCTACCTCTAATATAACCCTAACCGAGGAGACATTGAAAAATACAAGCTCAGAGCTTATATTAGAGTATCTACGATAAATTGAAAAAATTTTCTAGTTTTTGACACCTTTTTATTTTTAGGCATTTGCTGAGGCGCTTGAATTAATTCCTTATACATTGGCAGAAAATGCTGGACTTTCTCCAATTGGGACAGTTACAGAATTGCGTAATCAACATTCTGCTGGAAACAAGGATTTTGGAGTCAACGTTCGAATGGTTATTTTTTATTGTTTAATGAATTGTTTTTAATAAAATTTAATTTTAGGGGGCTGTAACCAATATTTTGGAAGAAAATGTTCTTCAACCACTTTTGGTTACTTCTTTTGCAATTAAACAAGCTGCTGAATGTGTTCGCGCAATTCTTAAAATAGATGATGTTGTTCTTGCAGTTCGTTAGAAAGGGATAAGTCTTTTTTCGTTAGTTTTGGTTTGATGTTTTAAACGTAAAAATATACCCACAAAAATTGAAAAATTAAATTGTTTAATGTTGACAAATTATTTTTGACTTAAATTTTCATTTTCTTTTAAATAAAATCCAAGAATGGAATTTTTAATTTCGTACCCCTTCTCTCAACTTCATTCGTTTTCCTTATGGGACCCAATCAGTCGAAAATTAAATTGCTTATACTAAAAAGATTACCAGCTATAAGGAAATAGAGTGAAGTTGATGAAGGAAATCTAACCATTTTTAGTGATTTGGGGGAAGGGAAAAAGGAGGTTGAATACCTTTAGACATTCTAGTATTTTAGGAGGGATTTTAGTTTTATTGTCTTAAAATAGGGCTGTGAAAGGTCCATAATTTTCCGGAAAAATATGAAAAATCTCCAAATAATTTTTCAAAGACATCTATATTCTTTCAAAACATTTTCACCTCTCATAGATATATTTCGTTCTATATCAGGCATTCTCGCAAAATTTGAAACTTCTGGGTTAGCAAATCCACTTGTAATGTCCTTCAAACGTTTTATTATCTAAAAATAAATTTTTTTTCGATTTTCTAAAATTCCTCCCAACCATTTTATAAATATTTATATGTTTTGTCACATTGAGGCTATAAGTGTTATTTACAAATAGAAAAAATTCCATAATTTCATGGCGAAATGCACGTCCAATAAATTGATATTTTTCTGAAAGAAGTTGACAAGGCGGCTTCTTATCATTGATTTTTTCCTTTTAAGGTTTTTTAAAATTTAGACTAGGGTAGCAACCCGACTTTTGGGTCGGGAATCGAGTCTGCCGGGAAGCTCACTTCTCAAGTGTCGGGGTTGAATTTTGGGTTGGTGTGGTTCTAGGAGTTCGAGAGGAGTTTTGCCAAAATATCGACGGGACTAGGTGCTACCCTAATTTGGACTTTAATAAAATTAAAAATCGGTTACCAATGCTCCTGTACCCATCTGAAAATTTTTTTTAATCTTTACGAAAGCTAGTTTCAGTTTTTACTTGAAAGCCTGAAGAATAAGGCCAAATAGCGGTATTCATTGTGTATAATGCCAAAATTACAACAATAACTAATAAAATTAATATTAATTTTAAACTTTCCATTTTATTTAATATTATTAAAGTTTAATTATATTAATTAATTATACTAGAGAGAGAGGAGTTTACACAAAAAACTAATTCTTTGATATAATCTCGTAGATGTTTTTTTCATATTAACACGTTGTGTGGTATTTTTTTATTTTATTGACCTTAATTTGAGATGGCAAAACGCATTCCCGGGATTCCGTAAGAGATTTTTTTCAGCATGCTGTACGGGAGGGATCTCTAGGGCTGATCCTGTAACCCTGTTCGTTGTTTAAAAGCCGAGATTTTGTGAAGGGATCCCATACAGCGATCCCCCGTGAGCCTTTGACCCTAATTGAGTTTATATACTGTAGTGGAATTTAAAATAGTAAAAAATAAATCAATTTTTTGGCATTGTGTCTATTAACAAAAATTCAAGGCTTATTAAGTCTGATGTCAATATTGCCCATTAAGTCTTGGAATATTAAAAAATGATAGAGATTAATCCTTAACAAACCCCATATAAGTTTAAAAAAATTAATTATGGGCAACAAGAACTGCTGCGCACGTCATGCACCAAATTTATCAAAGAGAAAAACCTCTCCTAGAGAGAGTAAATATGTATTTTATTTTAAAAATATTAATTAAAAATTAAAAAAACTTTAAAGGATAATCACCTACTTAATGAAAGAGATACTTCTGTTAATTTTTTGCCTCATATCAGCGAAAGAGAAGTTCCAGACGGTTTTTATTAATTTTATTTTGAGTAGAATATTTTATAATTTTGAAAAAAAATAGCTCATAAATATCCCATAAAAATATCTAGAGGTCGGAATTTTTAAAAAACCTTGACCTTGATTCTTAATTTTGGTTGAGGACCTTGACCAGATTCTTGACCCTAGGCTAAAAAATCAAGTAACACTGAAAAATGCCTTTATCTTGACCATGGATCCAGGAAAAATTCAAGGTCTGGATCCAAATCCAGGCCTATATCTTAAGAATATTTTTAAAATTCTCAGAAGATGAGCAAGATCCATCTACACAACCCAAAGTTCGTCCAACATTTGTTGAACGCAGTCGCAGCGAAATGAAACGTATTTTAATTCTAGTATTTTTAAAATTAAAAAATATTAGTACGAGACAATCGACGGTCTTTCTATGTGTTAGACCTAAACAACCTCCATGCCCCTATGACCTTGAAAAAATCAAATAGTTGTTCAACAATATATATGGATGATTCTACAATTTCTCAACCACATTTAAAAAATACAATAATTTGTGTTTCATTAGCAGTTTTTTATCATATCTCGAATAGAAAAAATCGTGGAAAGGAACGTTTAATGGAAATTTTTGAAGAAAGACTTCACCCAATTACTGTTAGTTTATTTAATATTTTAAGATTATCTTCCGTAAAATTTAAGTTTCAGTTCATCTAAGACCGGCCCGCCACGGCCCTATAACACAAGAAGGGGGTGATAATGTTTAATGTCCTTGGTACCAATGGAGAGAGCATTAAATACGCTCGATACAGAACATATACGAAAAAAATCAAATATCTCGATTGACTGAAAAAAGGGAAAAAACACAACTCTTTCAAAAAAATCTGATTTTTCGCCACTTTATCGATCATAACTTTTTTATCATTTAGCCGAAAAACTTGAATTTTTCGTATATTGTAGCATATTTAATGCCCTATCTATTGGTACCAAGAACATAAAAAAGCGACCATCCCTTAATAAGGTATAGTGCCCGGGACTCGGTTGAGTCGGGACTTATTTGAGGTGTACCCTAGAATTTAATCATATAATCTTTAGAGTGAACCTGTTCCACCAGAGAATTTTACACGTGATCGTAAGCTAAGCTAAAAAAATTTTTAAAACAAATTTTCCATAGCCGAACATCGCCAAATTTATCGTTTCATTCGTACACTTTTTCATGCTGCTCAACTTACCGCTGAATGTGCAATAATAACTTTAGTTTATGTTGAACGATTATTAAATTATGCTGAATTAGATTTGTGTCCATCTAATTGGAGGCGTATTGTTTTGGGGTCAATAATGTTGGCTTCAAAAGTTTGGGATGATCAAGCTGTTTGGAACGTTGACTATTGCCAAATATTAAGAGACACTAACGTTGATGATATGTAAAAAATATTTTTTATTTTTTGATCTACTAGTTAGTGATAGGAATTTTTTAACGTAGCGTTTATTAAAAAATAATTGAAGGGATAGAGGATTTGAAGGGATTATGGGGGAATTGAAGAAATCTCTGGGATATTAAAGAACTTGGAGTGATATTGAGTATCTGAAAGGATTAATTTGAATTTAAAGGGATATTTGGGATATGAAGTAGTCTGAAGGGATTACGGAGGATTTGATGGGATATAAGAGGATCTAAAAGGATTAAGTTTGACTTGAAGGGATATCAAGGGATCTGAAGGGAAATCCAATTTTATTATTTTCCAAAGGAATGAACTGGAAAGACAATTTCTGGAATGTCTTGAATTTAATATTAACGTGCCCAGCTCAATTTATGCAAAATATTATTACGATTTGCGTACTCTTGCCATTGCTAACGATATTCAATTGCCATTGCAGCCGCTTTATAAGGAAAGGGCTGGCAGATTGGAAGCACTTAGCAGAAATTATGAAGATAAACTTGCATTGCATGGACAAACAATTGTAAGAAGTATGTCTGCTGAAAGGTTTGAAAATTTTAAATTATAGGAGGTGAATAAAAATTTATTTACAGGCTTAGGGAGCATCGGTCTCCAGCAATCATTCCTTGAGGTTTAAAAGCAAATATATTCTCACTATTCGAAAATTTCGTTATTGTTGGATTCGAACTTTTATAATTTTTTTATCTGCCATAATCTTCCCAACTTGCATTTTCTTATCTTTTATCAAATTTATTTCTTGTATTTAAGATTCACCTCGAAATTTTTATTTTTATCTATTCTACTTAATATTTGATTTTCTATGTATTGCCCAAAATAATTTTTTTTTATCTTTTTTAAGACTAGGGAACGGATTTTACTTCAAATTTTTGCTCCCTTTTTTCGCTTCCTTGACCATTTTGAGCTTTTTTTTGCTTGATATATTATTGGTTTATCATTCGAAAGAGCTTTTAAAGTTGGATAGAATGTACTAAGATGGTTATATTTGATGATTCTGAACAGAATTATGAAGCTGAATCCTGGCTGGAAATTTTTCCGGTTCCCTAGTCTTACTTACAATTATTATATTTATGTATTTACCTGCTTATGTCAACGAACTTTATGTATGTAGATCACTCCAAATTTCTTGAAAATATGAGTAAAATATTAAATCTTTTTATTAAATATTGTTTTTTTAAGAGGTCCAAATTTATAGGAACAATTTTCTAGTCTAAACTTTAAGTGTTTAAAAGTTTTATTTTGGCAAATTAGGTTTACTTCCAACTTAGTTTATCCAGTATCCTTTGAATTTCCCTTGAGAGGGACTTATTGAACCATCCCTATTTTATCCCTTATTGTTAGTGTTTGTTTATTTTTCAAATGAATGCTTTCGAAAAATTCCTCAAAATAAAAAATATGTGCTATCTTGAAGCTTATACCTTAATTATTTTAACTTTGCACTTCCATATATTCGCCTCTACTAATCACACTTTTAATCAACATACGCGGCACGAGGGCAAACAAAAACAAGTGGTGCACATCGCACTTGTTTACCAGGCAAAATAAAATTTTTAATTTTGAAAGTTAAAGTTATCTTATTTACTTTTAGAATTATGCACGTTCCAAAGGTTTGTTGGATATAATAGATAAAACCACTAAATCAGTCACCATTTAGTTTACGATAAAGCATTCAAAGAATCCATCAGAAATATAAACAGCGGCCAGTCAATCACGTAACCTAACCAGTTTCATATGAAACCTCTGTCATTCTTAGAACCCTCAGAAAATTACCAACAAAATTCACATTGGCTCCCCTGGATTGTATTCTCCCTCGAGGTCGTTTCTTTCCTGCACATGTTCTTGATTGTCTTTGTGGAGTGGTTACGGCTCAAAAAGTTGCTCTAATTGTTTTCGTGTCCGCCTCAGAAGAGTTTGGGGAATCCACCGCTGCAGCGCAGTACTTTTTACAAATGGCAGTTCAGACTGGAATACCCATAATTGCTTGGAATGCTGATAATGCTGGATTTACATTTCCAAAAGTATTCGAGATAAAATTAAATCTTTCACCCATAGCCACCATATTATTAGCCAATGTCACACTATTCTATCCTACAACTTGCACCGCCAATTCAACATCAGGTTCGAGCTATCCTTGCACTACTCCGACGCTACCAATGGGCAAGATTCGGGGTAGTAATGTCTAAAATGGCGGGTAGCCAGAATTTCTTAAAAATGCTTCAGAACGAGATACAGGCCCAAGAAGACCGTTCATTCAAGTTTATCTTGTCAAATTTAAAATAAAATTTGGGTAGATTCGAGGTTGTACATCACGAAGAAATTGATTCAGAATTAGGTGATCAACATATTAAACAGCGATTAACAGCCTTAAAAAATTCTGAAGCTCGAATTATCGTTCTATATAGTACTACTGATAGAACTAGACGCATATTTCAGGTGTGTTCAGTTTAACATTTCTAAAGATAATTATGAGATTTTTATATTGCCGATACTTTGGGTCTATTATCAGCAAATTATCTTTGGATTGGCACACAATCAGTAAAAGGGTGGGCACAAACAGCACAACCTCCACTTAAAGCAGGAATGCTTAGTGTTAATTTTCATACGGTAAATGGAGATTTTAAGCTTAATTGGTAATTATTTTAGACTTCCAATGCAATGTTTCCGCCAGCGGATGATGTACTTCCAATGATTATTGGATTAGCACCAAAAGTTTAAACCTATTTACTTGTTCTAAAATTTAATTTTTTCAAGTTTTTTGGCCTTGGATTAGCAAAGCTTTTATATAATAAAAGCTTTGATCAGAATATCTCTTCAACTGCTAGTTGTAACTCGAGTAGAATAACTAGTTGGCCTCTGGGCAAACAAATTTACGAGTGAGTGAATTAAATTTCTCGGAATATCTATAATGAAATCATGCCAATTTTAAAGAAATATGCGTTCGTCTTTCCTCAAAGGCAATCCTCATCACTCTAAAGATGGTTTAGATTCCTTCTTTTACGCATTTACAGATCAAGGAACCCTGCGTGATTCACATTTACTTATCTCCAATTTACGAACTAAACGTTCAAAAGATTCTTTAGTAGTAGATGGAGAACAGGGGGCGTTACATTGGGAAAGAGTTGGTAAAAATTCCAAGCAAAAATTTCTTGTAGAAATTGATGATACAGGGGAATTTACTGGTGGTCAACTCAGAATGGCAGACATGGAATGGCCAGAGGGGAAGGCAAATCCCCCACAAGGAACACCTGACAAATTTCACATTAGAGTTGTTACACTGCATGAGCCTCCTTTTGTTGTGGTTACTGAACTGGATCCGGAAACTGGGCAATGCCCCGGCAGCCAAGGAACTCCTTGTGATTGGGGATTTGAGTTAATCCGTTTAAGATTAGAAAATACATAAATTAATTAAAGAAATACAACACTATGGAAATGCTGTACTGGTTATTGTGTGGATTTACTAAATAAGTTAGCTGCAGATATTGGTTTCAGTTATACACTTTATAAAGTGAGAGATGAAAAATGGGGAATAAAAACAGTAGGGACATTGATATTAATGGAAATTATTAAATTTCAAAAATTTAGGAGAAAGGCTGGAACGGATTAATCCAGGATCTCGTAACAAACAAAGCTGATATGTAAATCCTTTGGAATTTAAATATAAATACAGTAAATTTTAACTTGAGGTGTGTAACCTCACTTAAGCTGAATAGTGAACGAGCCCGTGATGTTGACTTTTCTATTCCATTTTTGGAAACCGGTATATCTATTCTTGTTAAAATACGTAGTGGGGTGCTTTCACCAACCGCATTTCTTGGTACTACAGTATATCTTGAAATTTCTTAAAAATTTCAGAACCCTTCGAGTATAGTACATGGGCTATAATTCTAGTTGTTAGCATTCAAGGAGCTGCACTGTCCATTTTTTTATTTGAATGGTTCAGTCCTGATAGTTTTGATATGAAAAATTATCCACCACCTGGTTTGATTTATTGCTACTTGATAAATAATTAATTAAATCAAGGACATAAATTCTCAATTTGTCGTTCTTACTGGCTTGTATGGGCCACATTATTTAGTGCTTCAGTTAGCACTGGTTTCTATCTTTTATTCCTTTAAAAACTTAGAGAATTTTTAGACGTTCCTCGATCAACTGTCAGCCGATTTATGTCATTGGTAGATCCTATTCTTTAACACCTTTACAATAATTTTAGATTTGGGCAGCCTTTGGTATTTCATTAGGCGGAATTTATGTAAGTAGCTTGTCTTTAATTAGACTCAGAATATTTTATTAGACTGCAAACCTGGCAGCTTTTATGATAACTCGAGTACAATATTACGAACTTGTTGGTGTTGATGATGAGAAATTGAACTTCCCCGAACTTCAAAATCCTCCTTTCCGTTTCGGTACTGTTGAAGGAGGAAATACACACGAAACAATGCGTAGAAACTGGCACAGAATGCATTCATATGTCGAACAAAACCAATTTTATAGAGATAATATTTCTGCAGGCGTTGAGTCAGTTCGAAGGGGGTATTTTAAAAACTGCAATTTTATTTTTAAAATTTAATTCAAAGAGAGCTAGATGCATTTATTTACGATGCTGTGGTTCTTGATCATCAGGCAGGAAAAGATCCAAATTGCGGATTAATGACAGTTGGCAAGTGGGCAAGTATGACCGGATATGGCATTGGATTCCCAAAAAATTCGCCTCTAGTTTCTCGTGTAAATCATTTTATGCTTCAATACCAACAAAGGGGTCAAAATTTTTTTAAAATATTCATCGAAAAATTTAAAAAATCTTCTAGGCGATTTAGAACGACTTCAAAATTTTTGGTTAACCGGTGCTTGTTCTCCAGAGACTAATACACAAGGAAGTGGCAGTTCTCCTTTAGGAGTTGAGAATTTTTTGAGTGCTTTTTTCCTTCTAGCTGTTGGAATTGTAAACTGATTTTTGATGAATATTTAAAAGTCTAAAAAATTTAGTTATTGAGTTTGATATGTTTGGCCTTCGAGTTCCTTTATTGCCGTCATTTTCGCGCACCTTTAAAAAGATTAGACCAGAATGGATGGTGTGGAATAATTAGCATGGTATCTGAATTAATTCCAAAATATTCTTAATTATTTAAAAAATCTGAAAATTCAGAATTAATAAAAATCCTATCATTTTAGGCTATGGCCAAATCCCTTAGTTTTACTGAGGCTGTTGATCGAGTACAAGAATGGCGACGACGCTGGGGTCGTCAGGAGCAACTGGAAGAACAAGATGGAATAGATGAGGATAAAGGTATTGTTCTTCATCAAAAATAGAAGGTAAAAAGTCAGCTGAATGCTTTGATATTTTAAGAAGAATTTCGAAAATTAATTAAAAAATATCTGAAATTATTTTTTGCATGTCCAAAATTTTTTTATAAATTTTTTATAATTTTAAAAAATCCTCTTCTTTTTAAAATCAATACTAGTGTATATTTACTGCTATAATGCGACAATTTATTATATTTTTGCCTCTTGTTCTATTTCCAGTCGAGAGCAGCGCATTTTGTGAGGCTAGAAACAGCCCCTTCCTTCTCAACATAAATAGCAAAAGTTGGAAATCTCCTGTCATGGCGAGGTGGCCGAGTGGTCTAAGGCGCTGGTTTTAGGCACCAGTCCGAAAGGGCGTGGGTTCGAATCCCACCCTCGTCAAATACTTTTTCTAAATTTTTATTAGGCTTCAAATTTGAATTTAAAATTTAACTATATTTTTGACTTAAGAGCTCTAATAAAACTGCTTTTTAACCTACTAATGCTTAAAGAGAAATTTTTTTATTTTCTCATGCATGCTTAATTAAAAAACATTTTGAAATTCAAAGTAAAACTAGTCAGGTAATTACCCCAATTTTTTATTTAATTAAAGCTTTAATCCAAAGGATTACTCATTAATTAAGAAAAATGATCATAAAATCCACTAGAATTCATTCTCAATTTTTATCAAAGTAAAGCCGTTCTTCCCCTCCTAAATCCCATAAAAGAGGATTAAAAACCGACATTTTTAAAACAAAATTTAATGTAATTCACAAATTTTTTTATCAAAATTTTTTTACTAATTCACACAAATTTTCTGCCCTAGTACGCCCGAAAACATCTTTGGAGCCCCATTTTTGGAAGGGTATAAATAATACTCCGTCAACTTTGAGAGAAAATTATAAGGTAGTTGCGCCACTGCCACACTAAAAACTCTTGTTGTCCGTGTTCTCCATTTTTCTTTATCCTTAACGCGGTTTTCTTTTCACTACCGAATCAACTGACCCATTAAAAATCTAAAAACTATAAAGTTACTAAATTCTTTTGTCATTTAAAAGCTCTCGGTCATTAATGAATATAAATCTGCTGTTTCTTTTTGTTATTTTTACGTTACTTGATCATTTTTTCTTCACATCTAAAATGAAGAAAATGGTTCTGCCGTCAGTTTTTACCGCTAAACACACTTGCCGGCTTTTTATTTTTGCCGATAACATTAAAGAAAATTCGTCAATTTAGCCTTTCATTCGCTCCTTTTACCATTTTTAGTATACCCGGTCACCTCTAATAGGTTATAGATTCTCTCCTTTAAAAGCCTTCAAGTCATTATTACTGCGCAAATCTGAAATAAAACCATTTCACTAAAACAAAAAACTTCTGTTCACTTAAAATTAACCCAAATATAAGTTCAGTTTTGTCTTTGTAATTTCACTTAACTCAAGATTTAATACTTATTTGATTTTAAAAAATAAAATTTTTTAAAGAAAATTTAGAAAATTTTTAAAATAATGTTGGGGACATCAATTAGGTGCCTAGTCGCATCCTTACTTGGTAAATTTGAATTTTAAATTAAAAAAATAAATTGTGATTAATTAATAAAAGTGCTCCAAGCATATGCTAATAAAATGGACCCAGCTTATCAGACCGATGATGACAGAAATCAGGTGATGAGTGAAATATAGCCTAGCTTAGACTTATTTTATTTTACAGCCTGTGGAATCCGTTCCGAGTGAACAAGCTCCCTGGATTTCCGGCCCACAAAATCAAAAATATCAATTCCATATTGGAAAACAGTCGTGGCTAAGTGCGCGGGAAAAATGTCTTGCACAAAATGCTGATCTTGTTAGTATTGAGTCGATCGAGGAAATGGTGATTGAATTAAAAAAGTTTTAATTGAATGGCAAATTTTAAGCAATGGCTTTTATCTCACTATAAACCCCAATTTAACCATTTACGTGAAAGACAAGTGCAAATTGGTTTGTTGCTTGATACAATAGAAGGGGAGGCTGGCAGCAATAGTGATAGTGGCTTGACATCTCGTGAATGGCGTTGGGTAAATGGGAAGCCGTTAAACTTGGAAATCACGTGAATTTTGATTTAAAAATATTAAAGCAATAAATGAATCTAGAAAATGGACAATGGGAGAGCCATTTGATCATGCAAAGGGCAAAGAGCGTTGTGCATTACTGAACATAAACGAACGTCGCCTAGACGATGTTGATTGTGATTTGGGATCAGGTGCTGGTTTCAACTATCGTTTTGTGTGCCAACGGAGTCATGAAAAACATATTGAGGTGAAATACTAAGCCTATTGTTATCCTAACCAACTAATTCATTTATTTAAGCATGAATCTTTAAACAACCCGTTATGGAAAAAGCTGGAAGATATTTTAACATTTTTCGGGATTTCTGATAGAGAAGACGATAAAAAGAATTGTTCTTTACCAATTGGTGCCAAGGAAGAGGGCTATTGGGAAAGGGCATTTAATAAAGGAGAGGGAAACAGCGAAACTCAACATAAAGGTGAGATTAATCTGAGAACAATGAAGTATAATACCGATTTTAGAAAAGACTATTGAGAAGACGGATAGTATCACTGAGAAGAGTGAATTAGAAACCCCTAAAGGAGTCGAGAAAAACTCAAAAACCAATAAGGAGGATCGAGACTCTGTTTTAGAGGATAAAACTATTATAGAAAAGAAGGTGATAACAAATAAAAATGAAGAAACAACAAATAAATTATCATCACCTCCTGAACAAAAATTAGTAAAGGATGTTGAAAAAGTTGTGGAAGAAAAGAAAGTATCAAAAGTTGAAGGAGTAACACAACACGCAACATCAAAAATTATTGGGGGTGAAGATGAACAACCTCCTAATGAATTGGAAAATACTAGGCCGACAGGAGGAGCTGTAGTTTTACGACGAGTTGAATCACATGTTTCTGCTTCTTCTAGTGTTGATAATAAGAAAAATAATCAAGAGAAATTGAAGGAGGGAAATGATGAAGCTAAAAGTACTAAGCTTGAAGAGGAACAAAGCAAAATTTTGAAAGTTGCTAGAGAAGACGAGGCCAATCTACGTGAAAAAGAGGCTTCTGATTCTTCTGATTCTAATCGTGAGCAAAGCGGGCTTTCTGTACGTGAAAAAAGCCAGGTACGAGAAATGAGTAAATACAGTAATCCTTTAGCTAAATAATCCTCTAACACTTGAATACAACCTTTGAGCCTATAAAGTTGTTAAAATGTTTTCTGCAAAATTAATTTCAAATATTTTCAGATAATCAATTTAAACTCGAGAGAAAACATCCAATCATCATTAAATCCAAAGAAGCCTTTAATTATTTCTAATGATGCTTCAGATTTAACAGAAGATCGAAACACGATTTCAAACAAAAATTCGAGTGATAATGAGAAGAATAATAAAAATATTCCGAATTTATGTAAGAATATTATTAAGAACTTCTATTTAAATTTAAAATTTTTTTAGCAAAATCTGTCCAAATTACCGAGAAAAAATTTGGAGAGAATGAAATATCGAATATTAAGCAATACACGCTTGAAAATAAATATATTGTGAATACACCAAAAGTGGATAAGAAAAATGATGAGAAAATCAAGGAAGATAAGCTAAATGTTGAGAAGATCAGCGAAGAAAAGACAAGTGAAAACGAAGAAAAGAAGGAAGAAAAGAATGAGGATAAGATTAAAAATGGCGATAAAAATGATAGGAAGGGAGAAAATGAAGAAATTACGATTGTTGATGAAAGGAAAACTAAAAAGGAAGATAAGGAAATTGAAAAAATTGGAAAGAATAATAAAGAAGATAGGGAAGTTAAGAGGGATGAAGAAAGGAAGGAAGAAAATGAGAAGAAATCGGACGGGTTGAAGAAGAACGAGGTTACCCGAGAGAAGGATATCAAAGAAGAAAAAAAGGTGATCATAGAGAAGGACATCAAAGAAGAAAAGTTAAAAAGTGAAGAGACAAAAACAAGGAAGGAAAAACATGATGAAAAGGAAGAGAAAGATGACAGGAAGAACTTATTGCCGAAATCAAATAATATTCGGGATGAAAGTAAGAAATTGGATTTGGAAAATAAAGAAGAAAAACTTGAAGCAAATTTAATTAAGAATAAAATAAACAATGAGATAAGGGATGTGAAGAAGAACGAGGAAATATTAGCACAAAATAAAGTCGAAGAGAAGATCAGGGAGGAACAAAGTCTGGAGCTTAAGGATAAAGACAAGAAGGATGATAACAAATCTGGGAAGAAATCTGAAAATACGGAAGAGAAAACTATAGAAATTAAAGTAGCAAAGGAAGATTCAAACCAAGAATCAATGAAGGCGAACAATGAAGCAAAGGATGGCTTGAACAATGAAACAACTCGTGATGTTAAAAATGAAGAAACGAACTCTAAAAATAATGAAGTAAATCGAGAGACTAAAAAGGAAGCAAAATTGAAAGAAAATAAAGAAGCAAAAGACGAAGCAAGACATGAAGCAAAGCATAAAACAAAGATTGAAGCAATAGAGGCAAACGAAAAAGAATCAGTAAACGAGGCGAAATCTGAAGCACAAAGTGAAACAAGGCATGAAGCTAATAAAGCTTCAAGTTCAAATAAAGGAACAAAAAATGAAGCAAAAAGTAAGGAAAACAATGAAGCTGAAACTAAAATAAGCGAGGATAAAATAGTGAGAACAAACAAGTTAACAAAACACCCAGATCCACTCTCAGTCGTAGCAGAAACATTAGAGCGTTCCTTATCAAGCAAAGAAGAAACTAGTGAAAAGAAAAAGGATGAAGTTGAAAATTTGATCAAAGAAAAACGTCAAAAACCAGATGGAGTTCGTGACAGAATTCAGCATTTGGAAAAAATAATAACTGAAGTTCAACACATGATGGGTATTGGAGAAAAAGGAGGGGAAGGGGAATTAATAGAAAAGACTAACAAAGTTTTGGAAGAGGAGGAGGAAGAGAAAAAATATGAAATTAAAAAGGAAGAAGGTAGGAAGAATATGAAGGAAGTGAAAAAGGAGAAGGAAGAAAAAATAAGGGTGGAGGAAAAGGAAGAAAGCAAGGAAGGATCTGGCAGTTCTGAAAAGGTTGGGTTTTTAATTTTAAATAAAATTTGAAAAATATTGGACGAAAAATAAATTTTAAAATTTTAAAAACGAAAGATGGTCAGAAGGTTGAATAAAAGTTATCACAAAACACGTTACATGTTTTACCGATTTGCTAACATTTTTGCACTTTTAATCAAAGATTTGTAAAATTTTCTGAATAGCACAATAAGCTTGCAATCGCATGTTATAAAATTTATAACAGGGTTTAACAACGTCATAGATATCTAGAAATTAAATGATTATGACCATGCGGTTGCAAGTTTTCCGCTTCACCTTCTGAACACACTCAAATTCGGTTTAGGCATTAAACTTAAAGAAAAAACTAAAAATAAATTTCAAATTTTTATTATTTTTTAAACTAAACCGAATTCGAGCTGTTGTTTCAGGCTTTTCTGTCATCTTCTTCTAACTCTTCCAGCTCAATCATCTCATCTCCCTCATCTACAAATCCAATAACTACACAACCTCACAATCCTGTTCCTCAACAAATTCATGGAGAAAGAAATTGGCGTCGTCGACATTTTAGTTCTCCACTTGTTCATAACAGTCATTCAGCTGTATCCAGAGGAGGTGGGGATATGGTACAGACATTGATGGAGAATGCTCCTGAACTTCGAATATTCGATAGAGCAGCTAATTTGTATGGGGATTTGTTTCGAATGATGCTGGATCCGGAAATGTTACGTGAACAGTCGTCTATTCCTGAGGGAAAACATGAAGAATATGATTAATTTTTATAAAAACAGTGTCATGAACTTTATTTATTTATTCTCTCTAACCAGAATTTACACTTTTAATTTTTAATATTAAAAATCGAATTGAGCTCCTTTAAACCAACGCCTAAGGATATTAAATGCTCCTAGCTTGATCCTCCCTTCCTTAATATTATATTCGATTTTTAATTAATTTGCACATTCCTCTTATTTATTTTATGAATAAATATTATTTATAAAGCAACCTTCTGCCATAAAATTTAACAAAATTTAACTATGAGTTCAATAAAAAATTAATTAATCTAAAAAACTTTCTCTTCTAAAGCTAACAGAAGCAACTCCAATTGCCGAAGTTGAAGAGCTTTCTTCCCCAGAAGTTGAACCAAAAAGTCATTCACCTTCAGTTTCCTCGTCTGATGAATCTGAAGAATCAGAAGATTCACTTAAACATGTCAAAACAAAAAATATAAAGGATAATAAAGCTCAAAGAGAGCAGCCGGTTAATGTAAATAATGAGGCTACCAGAAAGTCTGGAGCTGTCAATAAGTCCCATTCAATAATCAGCGATTCTTTGGATGAACAGAGAAAAAGTATGGCAGCTATGGAATTTGATTTCGAAGAAGCTGCTTTACAAGCAAAAGCCCATCCAGGAATTAATAGTGGTGATTTGGTTAAAAATATTATACTAATTGGAAAGGATGAGGAATTGAATGGATGTAAAGAAGGGAAAGAGTGTAAAGATAAAAAGGCAAAATCTAAGCAAAATCGAAGATATGCTCCGAGAAATGAAGAAAAATGGGTGAGTAATAAATATCATTGTCATTGTCGGATATCGGGATTTGACTCGGAATATCTTAAAATACCTATCAAAACATTTATTCAAATAGGAAATTATCAACAAAATGACAGACGACATTAATGCTAAAAAAGGAAGTAGGATTGAGAAATATGGAAGAAAAAGTATTGGCAATAAAAAAAGATTTGAAGGAGATGTAGTGGAAGGGAAAGATGGAGAAGAGCTAAACCTTGTTAAGAACAACCATGATGAAGGTTCTTAAAGTTTAAAATCAAAAAGTATTCTAAAATCCAGGTTTACTGAATTCAATCCATTCCGAGACTATAGAGGCTACTCCTACTGGCCATATTCTTGATCAACTAATAATCTTTCACCCAAATGACGGAAAACGTTCTCGAGAGAGTCAGATTATATCTCAAATGTTGTTGCCTGATGGAGGTTTTCATGGAAAAGTGACTGGCGATGGAAAAATAGAACATAGACCAGCAGATGATGATTGGGTTATTCCGGAAGTTGAAACGGTTTCTGATAATTTTATAAAAAAGGTTTTATAATCTCGAATTTAACAGCAAACTATGTTGTTAAACAGCCTAAATTCTTCATCAAATTCATCCCATTCTTCAACTCCTTTGTCTATATTTCCTGCACCAGACTTTTCGATAATCAAGCCTGGTGATCAAGTACCTCCACAAAAAATTATACAACGATTAGAAGAAGAAAGGAAACGGATAGATGCAGGTTAAAAGTTTGCGGATAATGTTAACTAGCATGATAGCATTATGTTCATGCCGAACACAAGTATTGGGACAGGTTGAATATAGTTACGCGAATGTCCAATAACAAGCACAGTAAAACATAATTTGGTATTGGGTAAAAAAAGAAAATAAATTCCAGATACATTAACAGAAATTACCACACTCCTTTAAGTTTATTTAATATTCGGCACCAAAACGGCATTACAAAGTCTTTTCAAAGCATATTACAGTAACCCCCATAATCTCATTCATAAGATAAAACAAGTAAAATCAACACTTTTTAGTATACGAAAAGCTAAATAAAGGAGATAATATATATGATTTAATCAAGCGGATCAAAGCATCAGATGCCAGACGTCAACCATTAACAGTTCTACAATCCAAGATGACACCCAATTAATTCCCAGAAATAAAGTTATTTATAATTTAAGTTAAAGATTTATGCACCTATTTGTTGTATTTTTTGTAATAATTCAGAAAATATTTCCCATTTTTGAGTGCATTTGTACTTACTAAAAGTTGATTTTTTGCTAGACAATTAATCCATCACCAGAAACAAATTTTCTCTTAAAGAAAAAGCCGAAAATGACTAACAAATTCTCCTCTCCCTTTTCCCAAAAATTTTTATAATAATTTGGATAGACATTAGAGACATAGTAAATCTAGCAGTTTTTTGGCTATATCCATAGGCGAATCTCCCTTTTATGAATATAAATACTGGCAGAGGGTTCTGTTGAAGCTACCATGTCTTTAATTCTTAAATTTATTCATGGCCACACATCTTAGAAAAATAAATCTAATACCAACTCAGGACTCTAAAATATATAAGGTCATTAATTCAAACACAACAGCTGTTCCCTTAAACAAATTTTTTCCTGTCTGGGTTGCCTTGGGTCCATTTTGCATAAGAAAAACACATGTACTATATGAGGGAGGAATCTCAAAATATATTTAGTTAACCTCTGCACCTGTTTTTAGTCAGTAAAAAATGTTGATGACCTCCTTGTTGGAAGGACCATTCATTCCATCCCCAACTGTGTGAGACAAAAATATAGAGTCAAAAAAATGTTTTATTTTTATTTTCAATTAAAAATGATGCAATAATGTTCTTCCTCCTTATTTGCTCCTTATTTGCTTAAAAGAGGAAGAAAGCATTCCGCTAAAGATTTTTGATGCCAAAATTTTTTTAGCGATTTTTGATGCTTAATTGCAACCTAGAGAAGTTTCATATCCCCATAATAATTGAGAGAAGCTCTTCACGTGCAAATAAATCCACAAAAATTTATTTATTATTATCCTCTATTTGTGATTTTTAATGTTTTGCCTTTTAAATGTTTTGCTTAATGTTTTGCCAACGCTTTTTCAAAAAACATTTTTTTATTCGTTAGATAGAGAATTTTAAAATTTGCAAAAATTCTTATTTAAAAATTTCCCCAAAACTCCAAATCATCCAAGATTTATTTTATTGCTGCGTAAGTTACTTCTTCGGCTGCATTTTATCAATATTAATGTTTACACAGTTGTAAAATCCAAAAATCCAACCTCGAGATTCTTTTAAAAAAATCAAATGATATTCCAAAAATAAATTTTTCTTTCTTTTATTCTAAAATTTCCATCTTCTTACTTATCTTTAAAATTTATTTAAAAAAATTTTTTTATCCGTTCTTCATTTTTCAAATAAAAATCCAAATTTTTATTGCCTATCAAATCTTAGATTTTCGAAATTTTATTGAGAAACACAAGTTAAAATTAAATTAAAACTTAAAATTGACATAAAAAAAGAATGAAATTTTTTGTAATCTGTCCTAAAGTCTATTGGAAATTTGTCAAATTTTGTCGATGGGTTCGCTCATTTTTTTGTAAACGGCGAATGGAATTGGCCGTTGTGGGCCTACAGGACTGCGGTAAAACAACATTTACTCAGCTTATTTCTGTAAGTATAATCTTTTAAAAATGTTATTCAATAAATTAGTGAAATGAAAGAGATTATACATAGAGTTGCGAAATTTGATAAATATCCCTAATTTTTTGGATGGGGCAAAAGTCTTTCAAAGCTCGGTCCAAACAAAACTAGGTTTTATCAGAACTTGGCCCAAATGATGTGGGATCTATTTCCTCGAGTAATGTTGTTTGTTCGATACAATGGGGGAGTTTGTTTCTTACAAGGGAAAGTTATTTCAATAAAGGTTACAAGTACGGGGAACATCATTCCTCGTTGTTGGACTTTTGCCCTGCCAAGAATTTTTAAAAATTTTCTACAATATTAATTTTACAGACAGGGCAATTTCTCAACAGACAGCTTCCTACGATTGGCTTTAATATGTATTTTTAATTATTTTATTTCAAAATATTTTTAAAAACCTTCAGGCAAGTTTGGAATAAAGGCAGATTCTCAATAAAAGTGTGGGATTTGGGCGGCCAACCACGCTTTCGAAGTGCCTGGACTCGTTATTGTCGAGGAGTTGATGCTATTCTTTTTATGGTGGATGCTAGTGAACGTTTCAAATTACAAGAAACAAGACAAGAATTAAACCAATTATTGGCCTCCCCACTTTTGGATGGAATGCCTTTGTTGGTTCTTGGAAATAAAGCAGACATGCGCGGATCGTTTGATCACGATGAATTGTTTAATGAATTGTAAGATTGTGTAAATAAATTGATAATATTTTGGTTCATCCCCACCCCCAAGACGATTATATTTGATGATTTGGGACAAAACTATCCAGCCGAATTCCTGCTGGAATAACTCTTAGGACTGATGCATGGGTCAATCAAATGATCATAACTTTGTTAATTTAAGTCAGAGTTTGTTTATTTTAGTCCCATTCGTCTCCGCTTGAATAGCTTTTTCGAATGATAATAATTTGCCAAAAAGAGAAAAAATAAAAAGGAAAAAAGATGATGGGGGGGGGGGGAGGAGGTAAACCTAAGTATTACCGAAAAATTATTTCAGGAATCTTGAAGAAGCAGGAATGCGTAGACCTCTAGGGTTCTATCTTATTTCATGCAAATCTGGACTAAATATTGGTTTGTATAAAATATAATATTTAAAAATATTTATTTATTAGAAAATTCACTGCAATGGTTAATGAAGAATGCATGGAAATAATTTTTTGCATTTTTATGGGGAACTTTAAAAAAACTTGTAAATAAATGTAAATATATTTTATTTTTTATCTCATTATTATGCTCAACTATACATTAATTTTAACTCTCCTACCACAAAATAATGTTAACCAATATTATTTTTTAAAAATAAGGGTTAACATAAAATGGCGATTAAGTATATAACTTAAATTAATCAAATAATAAGGCTCAGGATTGGGAGTATGCGCGTCTCAGGATATACCTCAATAACAATCATTAAAATAAGAATCCCAATGTCCCTACTAAAATTAATAAGGTTATTTGGGGAGTTTTGAAACTGGAGTTTTCCATAATTTTAATGAAATCGAATCGAGAATCGTCCGACAGTCTGGCGGTTCCTTAATCTCCTCATACTAGCTATATTTTTAAAATATTTCTGAGACACAAACCTGAGCCTAAATTAATCATTTTTATTAACCACTAAAAATCAATCATTATGTAAATAAATCCCTATTTTAATTTAATATTATCTCAATTTTTGTACATATCACGCAATCATTCCTATATATTATTTTTAAACAATTTTTTCTATTGTGTACATAATTATTTTTAGTAACGATAAAAATTTTTGCTTTAATTAAATTTTTTTATTAATATTTTAACGTAATTTGACCAAGAAAGTATCAATAATTATTGTTTAAAGTAATAAAATAATTAAGAAAAAAAACAGGTAGTTGAGTAAATTATAAAAATAGAATTAATCATTTTTCGATTTATTTTTCCTTTTTTCTCCTCAAAATTTAATTTAATTTTTAATAAAATTTTATTTTTTTTTATTCTTTCTTCAAGATTTTTTAATTAACTAATAAAAATTGCTCCCATAAATTTTGGAACTTTCCTCGTGTTTTTATGCGAAGAGGAAAATACGCGTGATTAAAGATTGAAATTTTTTCTTTAATGTTTTAATTTTGCATGAAAAATAAAAATTGTCAAAATTTAAAAAAGTACACTTTTTAAGTGTTTAAAATTAACAAAAATAAATTTTAATAGAAAATTAATAATTAAAATAAGGCTATAGATTAGGAGGACTTGTGTCTCAAGATCTCAAGATAGGTATACCACAAATCCTTTAATAGAACCATACAACTTTTAAAATATTTCTATTAAATATTTCCTTATTGTAAATTATAATAAATATTTTTTTATCTAAAGTGGCACTTAAGAAAACATTATTAAATATTTTAATAATACAATTGTGCAATTGTGATCGTAAGTGTTCAAAGTTGATAGATTTAAATTTTAAAAATGTTTCATTTAGAACTTTTAAGAAATTTTCGATAAACTAATAACTTAGAAAGTTCTTAAAAATATTTTAACAAATTTTACTGAAGGTAGAAATATTCTCTCTAATTTTTTTCATTGATATGTCCTTTTCAGAAAAATTTATTTTTAAAGATATACTAAAAAATACCGAAAATTTAAACAACATTTTGCGCGAGTTAAACGATATTTTACACGTAAGCGTTTGAGAGGATTTTAGAAAAAAATAACAAAAGAAACATAGAAAAACATAGAATTCTGCTTAAAATCACAAAATAATAGAAAAAATAAAAATAATATTTTTAAAATAAATTTTTTGCCTTTCTCTATATTTCCATTACTATTTTGGACCTTTTCTAAAAATTCCTAAAAATCCCAAAAAATTAATTTAAAATAATGACAGCAATTCAACGTATTTCGGCAAACATAGCAAAACAAAGAAAAGATTCTCTATTTTCCCGAATCGGCAATTTACAACTGCCTTTGCCCTCTAACGAATTGGAGTTGAACGAAGTTGCTGATACCTATGAGTGTGGTGCACTTTTATCTGAAGCAAAGGAATTTATTGATAAAATTGATAAGAAGGAAGATAACGAAGCAAATAAGGATGGCATTTTGATTGAGGTATTAAATTTTTGAAATTTCAAAATATTTTTGACAAACGCCAGGATGTAAAAATGCTTCGATTTCTGTGTGAAATGCTCGATAAATCAGTGCATGCTGAAAATGCCGAAAAAGAAAAAATTTTGCAAATTAAAGAAGATAAAGAACAAAAGACTTGGGCAGCTGGTTTTGGCCAAAAACAGAAACGTCGTAGCACTATGCTTGAAACTATGACTCAACAAACTATTGTGGGCATTGACAATATGGGGATAATCCCTGAAGAACAGGAACAACAAATAGGAAATATCGATAAATGTGAAAAAGAGAAAAACGAAAAACGTGATTTTTATAAACAAAAAATTAATTTCAATATAAAAATAATCTAAAAATCAAAAATAATTAATTTATGGCCGTAATATACAAAATAAAAAATAATGCTCCGGGAGAGGCTCGAACTCTCGACCTTCAGATTATGAGACTGACGCGCTGCCGACTGCGCCACCGAAGCACATGAAAGAGAAAGTTTATTTTTGCTAATTATATCAAAGAAAATAGCAAAAAATAAGTGAAAGTATACGGTGGTTTTTATTTAACAAAATTATCTTTATTAAACGAATATTTAATTAGTTAAGTAAAAAATATAAAAATTATCGTTCCAGAATCCTCCCAATATTATCTAAATGTAGAGGAAATTGAAGGAGGTGTGTTATATGAAGAACCTGAGCCTGTAATTTTAATTTAAAAATATTTTTCAAATAATTTCTAGCTCTATATCCATTTTATCCCTCATTTGGCAATGATTGCCTCGTTGATTGCATATATGATTATAGGCTCTTTAATCTATCGAGTCATTGATCATGAAATTGGAAAGAAGTCTTGGGCTCGGTCGTTTATTTGGGTATTTCAATTGCTGGCAACAATTGGATGGGGAGATTCTCAAGCTGGAAATACTCAAAGCCAAGCATTTACAGTTATCTATATTATTATAGGTAGGAATATTATTAGAAAATTATTTTAAAAGATTATTGGATCGCTGAAACCTTCCATATCCATATAAGGTTGACATCCGGATCCGAAAGAAGACTCAGATATATGCAGATTTTCAGATCCAGTTCCAGATCCGAGGATTCCCAGGATCCGCGAACCTTACTTCCTAAAAAATTTCAAAGGTATACCAATGCTATTCTCTGTTTATGCCAATCTTGGAAGGCTTGTAACACACTTTAGTTGTCAATATTGGCCTATTATTATATCAAAAATATTTGGAAAGGTATCTCAAACAATTTTATAAAATAAATAAAAATTCAGGAGCATAATAAGGATGAGGATTTTGATGTTTTAAAAACCCAGCGTCTTCCTTTATCATCAATTTTAACACTGCTAATATTCCATCAATCTATAGGGTTGGGTATTTACTGTTTTGGCATAAAAGATTGGCCTATAATTTCGACTGTATATTTTAGGTGAATTGAAATTTTCAATGAAATTTCTTTGAAAAATTTTCTGAAAATTTTCCAGCATTACAACAATGGCAACTTCTGGTTTTGGCGATTATCACCCCGATACAGACAGTTGGCCTGAAGTTAATGAGTAATTCTAGGATATTTCTATTCAATTTAAGACTATAATTGCCGTCCTATACATTTCCGTTGGCATTGTTCTTCTCTCTGCATTATTTCTAACATTGGCTCTCTATTATCAAACTTTCCTTTATATTGAATTTAAAGGCATATTTGTTCAGCTATATGATAAACTTTTGCGCTGGAAACGTTGTAACAAAGTTGGAGACAATGTAGCTGTTGAGAAGGGAGTGGCTAAAAATCTCCATTAAGATAGGAAACGCAAGATTTTTTATTAGTTTTTTAAACAATATGAACTTTAAAATTAACCTTTAGTCTTGCCTTTTATTGTAGCGTGTTGCGCGTGCATTGTGACACACTCAATGTTTTTTCCATGAGTTTCAACTTGCGCAATAACTAACAAATTTTGTCACAAATTTTATACTTTTATTTATTCTTCTATGGTCTATTAATCCTATTTATTTTCTTCATTATTATTCTTCTTCACAAATATTTACTAACAAAAATATTATTATTCGTAGATCCTTCTCTATAAACGATTAATCATTTTTGGAACACAAAGCATTGAATTTAGTGCAAAATTTAATAAATATTACTAAAATATTATTTAATTTTACTCAAATATTCTGGCATTTTTAATTGAAATATCTAATTGAAATATATATCTTAATTATTTATAAATCATATGGCTGAAAATTCGCTTAATGAGCAGCAGTCTCAATCTACTGTTAATCTTAGAACCTGGCCTAGAGCTTCTTTATCTCAGAGGTAGTAACCTCAACCTAATATTCTAAGCTTAATTTATCACAATAACTCCCCCATTTTAAAGTTCAGATCACTCAATGATCTGCAACAAAGAATTCAGCTTGAGAAGGCTATTAAATTGGCAAGGCAACGTCTACATGAAAGGAAACCTGAAGTAAAACCAGAGGGAAATCAAGATGAAAAGCAAGCTGGAAATAGCGAAACTGATATTTTAAATCAACAAAACACTTGTCAGAAAATTACGTCAAAATTATTAAAAGCATTGGAGCAAATCCGAGACACTAAAAATGAGCAACTTTTGCAAAGATCAGGAATTAGAAGGAAAAAAAGAAAAGAATCCTTGGCATCGGATGAACCACACTTTGGATCAATGATATTAGTTGGAACATTACAAAAAGAACAAGCTAAAGCTTTACAAAGGGGAATGGCAGCTTTTAAAGTTGAACAAAGCCTTGTAGATAGAAGAAAATCCATTCCAATACTGACAGATGATTTACCTAGTAAATCGTTGGAAGAAGGGTTGGAGAGGACTTTGGAACCTACTACAATTGAGGAAGAAAAGAAAGAAATGGTTGAAAATTTAAAAAATTTTCGAATAATTTTTTTAAATTAAGGATACCATCCTTTGCTTAATCAACTATTTGCCTTTATTTACAAGCTTATTTGGTGCTTTACTTCTCCTTTTATTTGGAGCATTCCTGTTCAGATTAATTGATGAAAAAATTGCAGAACAACCATTCCATCGCGCAGTTCTATTTACTTTTCAAGCTGTAGCAACTATCGGGTGGGGCGATATTCGGCCAGGGAATAAGTTGAGTCAGGCATTTTGCACTCTATATACAATCTTTGGTGTTCCTATATTTTTCTCGGCATTGGCCAATGTGGGAAGATTAATTTCTGATTTTTATACGCTCGATTGGCTTTTCCTTACTTGTGTTGTACGCCCAATGGTTAGACTATTTTGCTAGACTTTTTAATTTCAAATTGAATCAATCTACAGAGCAAAGATAAAATTGGACCTTCAGCCCAAAAACAAATAGCACTGAGAAAGTCATTATATCTGCTTTGTGTTCATCAACTGATTGGGATGTTTATATATGGGGCTCTTCTGAAACAATACACGCCTATTGTTGTACTTTACTTTTGGTCAGTTTTTTATGTATATCTAGAAACAAAACTGAACTCAATTTCATGTTCCTCAACAATTCCTCTTTTACAGCCTTACTTCAATGGCTACTATAGGCATTGGAGATTACCATCCTGATGCAGCCAGCTTATGGCAAGCCCTTGTAGCAATCATTTTCATGGGCATTGGAATGGTTCTATTAGCCTCCCTATTAATTGCCTTGGCTTATCATTTCCAAACTATATTCTTTGTACACCTCCAGGGGTGGTTGCAACGAAAATTTGATGAAAGAAAATAGATGAATGATACTCTAAATTTTGACATATCCTAGACAATTTTTTAAAAAATTTATTGAGAGACTAGACAATTTTTTTAAAATTTTTAGAAACAATATGAAACGAAATAGAAGACATAACATTGTAGAAAATTCAGATTTAGTATTAAAAATGATATGTAATTATTAATCTCTGGCCTATTTAATTAATTAAAGATTGAAAGAAGGAATGGATTAATTAGATATTTCCAAAATTTCACTCAAGATTTTTTTTAATTTTTAAAATTTGAATATTCTCCATCTTGTTTCATCATCCACATCGTTCCTTAGTTGCCCTTCTTTTTCATTTTTGCCATTTTTTAATTCGTTTTTGTTCCCATTAATCGGCTTTTCTAGATGCTCAATGCGTGTTTCACCCATAGAAGATGACCTTCTGATTAAACTATTCCATGGATTTTTCAGACTCGAGGCAAATGAATGCTTCGGTTTTTGCTGTTCTGATCCTATCGTTGTCGTTATATTGCTCAAATCAACATTTTCTTCATCGTTTGATTCTTCCCCAGGTAATTTAGCATTGGCAGAAAGAAGCATAGCTGCAAGCCATTCAGCATGATCAAATTCGTTTTCACTAAAAATCAAATGAATATTTTAAGAAAAATGGTGATTAAAGTAACCAAATGAATAAATATTGTCTGTTCATATGCCTCAAAGAAATTCCAAACTTTTCTGCTTGTAGCATCGAGGAGTGTACATTAACATCACAGCCTGATAGAGGAAGCATGGATAAAGCGGAATTATCCTTAAAATTTTAGTAAATTCTAGGCATCTATAAAATACGCTAACTTGATCAGAACGATACGAATAAATACAGAAATTGTTTCGTAGAACAAAGAAGCGTTTAAGTTGCTTGTCTGAATGCCCTCGGAACTTTAGATAGCCAGACTGGATAGAAAATTAAAATTTATAAAAATTTTATTTTTATCTATAATTACTTTAACAACATCAGACACGTTTCCTGAAGCTGGAACTTGCAAAAGATTTTTTCTCGTAATTGGAGTTCCTTCCCTAATATTCAAGGGCCCCTCAGATCTCGAGTTGCGCAATCCCTCCTGAAACAATAAACATTTTCAAATGAAAATAAAAATTCAAACAATAGTTCCGAGACAATTAAGGCACATTTTTTGGGGTTTTTGAGCTATACATTTTTTACAGTAGCGTTGTCCACAACGTTGGCATTCAATTTGCTTAGCATACCTTTAAATAAATTTTAAGATTTATCTAAAAAACTTTCGAACCATCCAAAATCATTATTACATCTAGCACATTTTTTCTGTTCTTGATTATCCGTAGGTTGGGGAGATTGTACAAAATGGTTATTATTTAATTCTTTCAAGTGCGCTTCTTGGATAACGGACTGATTTTAAATTAAATTAATAATTATTTTCAAAAATATTTTAGCTACCCAAACAGTATCAAACAACGCCTTTTTCTCCGCTTCTGTTTCACAAAAAAGCTCCACACAACGTTGAGGTCCCTTAAATCAAAATGTGATCGAAATCCAATCTGAATCTTGCCTTAGCCGAATTAGACCCTCTCAGATAAAACGAATTTTCCAATTCCAAATTATCCCCCTCACAAATTTGTGTTTGTTTCGCGAAGAAAACGGCACGTAGTTTATATTTGCTAGCACCTCTAGTTGCAATCATAAATGTTGAACGTTCACTGGCCAATAAGAATAGATCATTGAAGACAAAGAGTAATCTAAAATTTTGAGAATTTTGCTTCTAACCCCTAAGTAAAATGCCCTTCAATGGCAGGTTTTTAGGTTACTTTTGAAGCATAAACATGCTTCAAAAAATTTTTTTGCTTCCTAAACAATAATTTATCGTTATTATGAGGGGTATTTTTTGCCCCTGAAACATTGAACTACCCAACTTTAAGATGATTTCCAGAATAAAATAAATCCTCAGACTAACCGTTCTTCAACTTTCCCGGTGCTAGAAGAACACTTAAATAAACGTGATCGAGTTAGCAATTCACGTCCAGGCGAAACTAAGGCAATTGAATTGCCCAATTGTTCTTGTATTTCTAAAACATTTCTATAACGATCCAACTTTCTCATCTTAAATAATTTTTAATTTTTTTAAAAATATTTTTTAATTCCAAAGACCATTTCATTAGCATGAGAGGCTGCTTCAAGAACCAAAGTTAGAGCAGTCTCAGTATCTTCCCAATCAGGGTCATTTGGCAATAAATTCTTTTGATATTCTTTTAGTAAAAGTTGATAACGCATGACCCGCTGTACAGGACAGATTAGATGGGAAACAAGCGAAAGATGTTCACATTCGGGTAGTTGCTAGAGGGGCAAGTATTAGAATTGTGATACTCTTTAAGAAATACTTCAAGTTGCCGAACAATTTCCCCAAAGGCCCTCTTCTTGCGCATACATTCCTCGAATATATGAACAGCAGTTTTGTAGTTGTTAGTGTATTCGCTGTACATTTTAAGGAATGGAGCCTGCTTCCGGAGAACATCACTTATCCTTTTAGTCCCTTGCCACTCCCTCCGTCTATCCATTAATTGAGGTAATAAGTGTTGCTCATGGAATTGGTTTAGGGAAGCAATATTAGAAAAAAGGTGGCATTGAAGTCTTCTATCGAGAAGTTGAGCACGTTCAATTGTTGAGCGGAACTTAAAAATTTTAGCCTTATAAAACACACTCAATTCCCCCGCAAATACTTTTTCAAGTAATGCCAATTTTTGGACATATCTTTCCTCAGATTGCACCATTTCATTAACAGCGTGCCATGCTTTCTCCCATCGTTTATTATTTTCTTTGTCCTTTAATACGCAAAGTTGTCCCTGTTTTCCAGGTATTACTAAGGCTGATTGTCCTTCTCCAATTTCTGATAAAGCTAAAGAACGTCCACTACTACTTATCCAACTTTTGCCATCAGATGTGGACTCTTCATGGTCGTTACTTTCTTCCTCGCTTAAATCCTCGTCTGCGTGATCATTTAGTCTGTTTATATAAAAATCCTTCAAGGTATCAATAAACTTCAAAATCACCGTATGCAGAATCCCCCTTCTGGGCCAGCATATTCCATGAAAGCTCGAAAACGAGAACGGCACTCCTTCCGAACACCATTAATAAACATCTCCTGACGGGTATAATGAGAGCTGTAAATTGGGTAATAAGAACATATTTTTTTGAATTTTAGGACCTAAAAGCCTTGGAAAATTTTGTACGTGTTGTAGTACTTCCATCCTCGTTTACAACTAAAAAATATATTTTTTTAATTTTTCTAAAATATTTTTTTACTGGTTTCCATTACGGTAGAAGGCATTGACTCAAAAATTGCTGGGGTTGTTCTCAAATTGGTGAACTAGAAAAATTTTTTGTTTAGGGGAAAGGAGCATTGTTTCTACCAGCTCAGGAAAAAGTTTAACGAGTGCATCCTTCTTCTCTCTAACAAGACGGAGAAAGCTGTCCTGAGTTTGAAAAAGCATGCTGCCAATCTGGGCTGAATCCTCGTCCTTTAATTAAAAATATTTTTTAATTATCAAATCTCTTTGTTTCCTACATCTTCCATTGTTCTCTCATTAGTAGCTGAAGAATTTCGAAAAGGTGTATGATTAGCTTGTTGAGTGAATGAGTCCAAATTGTTGATAACCTTTAAGAAAATTTTAGTTTAAATTAGGGTAGCTCCGACCACCCAGATTCTCCGAAGGCTCTGCCCAGACAGCCTCCGATCCCTTACACTCCCGACCCAAAGGATCAAGGTGCTACCCTAGATTAAATATCACAACGAAACAAAAAATTTTCAGACCTCACGTTCCTCATATTTAGTCTCTCGTCCATTAGAAAATTCTATTCTTTTGAGTGATTCAGTACAATTAACCTACAAAATTAATTTAAAAACAAGCTTGTTAAGCACTGAACCTTCATTTTACGCCTTCTTATTATTGTACTCTCTTCCATCCCATCGGCTGACAATATATGGTAAGTCCATACTTGAACCTTACAACCATCTTCAGGGTCTATTTCCTCTCTCTAATTTAAATTTTTTAAACTTTTCCAAAAAAAAATTCTTAAAAACCTCCTCAACACTTAAAAGTTCCCCTCCGTCCAATTCCTCTTCAGTAAGCATAGCCGAGGGTATATTCAAAGGGAGACGATTAATTAAGGTTGTTGTACTATCCTCACTTTTATGAAGCCTGTGGGCAGGATTAAAATTATTATTTTTACTATTTTTGGTTGAAGCAAAGGAAGAACTGGCAGATGATGAAGAAGGAGAATTTGTTGTAGAGTGGGGTTGATTAATTAAATGATTAAATGGATCGGAGCCGTTCATGATCAAATTTTGTTTTAATTGAGGGAAGTTATTCATTTTCGTATCTGACATATTATTATGCCTTGTCTGCCTTGGGGAAGAAAATTTTTGAAAATTAGTTGAAAATTCGAGAAAATTTCGAAATTTTTTGAAAATTTTCAAAATTTTTGAAAATCTTTTAAATTTTTTGAAAATTCTTGAAAATCTTGAAAATTCAAGAAAATTTCGAAAATTTCTGAAAATTTTTAAAAATTTTCGAAATTTTCGGAAATTTTTGAAAATTCTTGAAAATTCATGAAAACTCTTGAAAATTCTTGAAAAATCAGTAAAAAACCTCTAAAATTTTTCAAGAATTTTTGAAAATAATTGAAAATAAATTTTAGCAAAAAATAAAGTTTTTAAAAATAAAAAAAATAATTTAAAAAATAATAAAAAATAGAGGAAATGGGCAAAAACACCACTCACTACAACCAAGTATGTATGTACATTTAAATTTATATGTTGTGTTAAATATTAAAGTGTATATAAAAAAATTTTTTATATGATGAATTTCCTCACGGGTGGATGACTAATAATTTAATGGTGCTTTTACTTTGCTTTTCTTTTTTGAAATATTTTTTTATATTTTTGTTTGTGTTCCTCAATTTGCCTCATATTTATAAACATTTTAGTGGCCCTTAAATATAGCGCAAATATTTACAAATTGAAAAGAAAAAACATGCTAGTATTATAATTTATAAAAAACAAACATTAAGTGAATAAAAATTTTATAAAAATATTATTTTAATTATTATTAGACATGTCCTCCGGGTTTTTCCTTTCAGACTGTCCTGGGCCTAGTTTCACCGTCCCGGGCCTTGACCCCGAAGATCCAGAACCTCCAAAAATGGGATTTTATCATCAAAATACCCAGCTTCCAGGCTAGGGCTCAGACTCCCTTCCCACCCCTCAGCCCCCCCCCCTCTCTCCCCCGGTTCAAAGTCTTAATTATTATTTTTAATTTTGGAATGAATTAAGAATAAGTAAGCCTCAAAAAGAAGTTAAAATTGTTTGCTAGTCAAAATTTTAGATAAAAATGGAAGGAAGGTAAAAGAGAGAGAGCATTTAAAGATATAAAAATTGGAATAAAAAATAAATTTGTCGGCTGGAAATAATTTTAAAGTGAGTGTGTCTAGGACAACCTCTTTACTAAGCAATAAGATATTTTTTATATTTTGTAGGAAGGTATTTTTAGGAAGGTTTTTGCATTAATTTTGAGTAGGGTTGGTCCCCGACGGGGGGGGAGGGCCACGGGGAAAATTTTCGGGGAGGCAGCGCCACGGGGGGGGGACGGGGACGGGGAAAATTTTTTCATTTTTTACGGGGGGGGGACGGGGACGGGGGAAAAATTTTTACGGGGAAATTTCGGGGAATCAAAAATTTTCTTTGGCGCCTTCGGCGCCAAAAATTTTCATTTTTTTGCGCCGCAGGCGAAAATTTTGGGAATTTTGGAGGTACTTAAGCTAGATTTCTTCCATTTTTTGCGCCGCAGGCGAAAATTTTGGGAATTTTGGAGGTCCTTAAGCTAGATTTCTTCCATTTTTTGCGCCGCAGGCGCAAATTTTGGGAATTTTGAGGTCCTTAAGCCAGATTTCTTCCATTTTTTGCGCTAAAGCTGAAAAATCTAGAGTTTTGAATTTCAAAAAATAATATCAAAGGTTTAAAATCGTCTCTTGTATTAAAAAAAGTTAAAATAATCTGAAACTAAATCTCAAATGATGATTATTACTCGAACCTAACACTCCTTTAAATAAAATCAACCGCCTTAACCACTCAACTAACCGCTCATCTAATTGATTATGAAAGAAAATATATTTCTCTTACTCAGTAAAAGAAATATCAAAGAGAAAGAAATTATTTTTAGTTCTGCATAAAAATTTCGGGGGGAGATCGGGGAAAATTCTGCCACGGGGGGGGACGGGGACGGGGAAAATTTTTTCTTTTTTCACGGGGGGGGACGGGGACGGGGAATTTTCAAAAAATCTCTCAAATTCCCCGACTTTCGGGGACGGGGACGGGGACGGGGACCAACCCTAATTTTGAGTAAATATTGGAATTTAAATTAAGCGGAAGGAGTAATATGAGTTGAAATTTAGCAATGATAAGCGGTGATGATAGTCAGTTGTTCCCAATATTGTAAAATCTACACAAAAGATAAACAAAGAAACAACAAAACAATTAACGCAACCCGAAAAAGGTATCAAAAAATTAAAATAAAAGAAGCTTGAAATCACTCCTTCGACGATTTAAAAATATTTCCTTACTGACCATTTTGAAAAACAATTTGTTTTAGATATATCGTGTATTTTATGCGATTAAATAGTCATTTTATAATTAAATAAAAGAATGTTAAGGAGAAGTGAAAAAGAGATAAAGAAATGTAAAAGATTGTAAAGGAAAAGAAATAAAGGACTGTAAAGGAGAAGTGAAAAAGAAATGGAAATAATTAATAAATGCAAAAATAATTTGTGTTCTTTATTAGTAGTTTACAACCCGTCTAATAATTTAAGTTTTCAAAGCAGTTATTTGCTGGTTGCCGTTGAAACCACATAGCCTTTGTGGCCTTCGGGCCCCAATGGTATTTTGCCTTTGTGGCCTTCGGGCCCCAATGGTATTTTGCCTTTGTGGCCTTCGGGCCCCAATGGTGTTTGCCGCCTTTAGTCCCGATGGTGTTCTCCTCGTGACTTGGGCAAATTTTTGGTGTGTCCATGTGCCGATTTGTACATAGGACCGTCCCCTCTTCGGAGGGGGCTTTTTAAGAAACATCACGTCCACTGATTGAACGGAGATCATCTTTCAAGAGGTTTAACCCTCATGATGATTTGGTAATAAGACTAATATTTTGTAATAAATTTTTATGGCCCTTGCAAGCGTTGAAGATGATTGAATATGAATAGATATTTGAACGGTCGACGGGTCTCGATCAATATTTATTTAAAATTATGCAAATAAATAATATTAAAAACATATTAGTGAGGGAAAATGTGACAGAATAAAAATATAGGGCCAACATTGATGTTAGAATTATTTTTATAAAATTGAGAGGAAAGTGTTTAGTAAGAAAATTAATCGAAAATGAGCGAATATAGCAAACAAAAAAGGATAAAAAATTTTCGAATAATAAATTAATTAATTTTAAATTTAAGAAAAATATTTCGTTAGCATGTTCGTGTAATTTGTTTTTTTACTCAAAAAATTTATTATTTATTTATTTCTCAAAAGCATTAAGCTCATAAATAATGCTTAAACAAAATGTTTATTTTTAAAAAAATATAAACTTTCTATAACAAAAATAAACAAATGTTTTTGACAAAATATTTTAAAAGTAAAATGATGTTTTGAAAATAGTATGGGAAGTATTTTTTATTTGAAAATTTAAAAAAAATAAAAGGATAAAATAAAGCAGTCAAACCCACACCCAGAAGCTTTAAATTAGGTGGGATTTGATCCTGAGATTCTCCAGAGCAAGGGGATTTTTCGAAAGCAAGGGGAATCTCCAACCCAAGGTCTGTTATCCCCAAAATATTATCAATGTCGTGTCTACACTTGCAGAAATAACAGGTATGAATAAATAGAAAATAACCATCACGGGTTGGATGGTATCACAGTCATTTGAGCCAGTAGATTTTTTTAAAAATAACACTACATTTTTTTGGAGTTTAGGGCTGATATGGAATGCGAAAGTGATAGTTGGTGACAAAATCAAGCCCCCAATTAAATTTAATTTTTCAAAGAAATTTGTGTTTTGTTCTTTTTCCTTTGTTGGCTGTCAATAAAACAAAAAATCTTTTGGGAATAAAAATTGATGTGTTGAGTAGTTATTTTTATTTTTTGAGAAAAAAAGAATATGGCAACCCGTAAATGGTTTTGTTCGCGATAAACAAAAATTTGATATGTGAGAAAAGGACGCATATGTTCGAAAAAAAATAAAAATTTTGGAAAATTAACTAAAAAATAATAAAAGAGGGAATGGCCCCATTCAAAAAAAAATTTTTTTAATGGCTTTGGCCCATTAGAAGAAAGATAAGAAGGGATAGGAACAAAATAATTTAAAAAAACGTTGTTTTCATGTTATTGGCAATGAAAAATATAATATTTTTGGAAATAATTTTTGGTACACTAATAAATATTTTCTGGCAATAATGTTGATATTTATCATAAAATATTTTTTAAAATAAATTTAATTATGGTAAATTTAGCCTAAAGGGGCTAAAAATATATTTTTGTTATTTATTTTTTCATAAAAATTCCAAGATAAAAATAAAGGACAGATAAAAATAGAAATTTAAACTGAAGGAAGTGTATGGGCCAGGAAGGAAAAATATTTTCGAGCTTCGAAAAATCCTTCTGGCTTAATGCCTAGTTATGAAACAATTATCATTGTAAATGAAATTTCCCATTGTTTAATTTTTTTAATATTTTTCAAAGAAACACTATTTCTCTCTTGAATTTGATCGAATTAAAAAAAAAATTATATGTGTTTTGTATTTTTAAATTGCTCAATAAAGCGTAAAATTGCACAAAAATTAGTTCTAAATAAATAGTGTAAAAATAACAATAAATAAACCAGAAAGAAAAAATAATATTATATTTGATTTTTACCACACAATGAGGATTAAAGCCTTAGTAGCTGTCAATAATGGATGAGAATGAGAGGAAGAAAACAAGGCTTAATGAATGACCAGCCAGTGGTGACCTTAACATTAATGTCTGGTCCGATATTATAGATAGTGAAGGACGAAGGGGAAACAGACACCAAAAATGCGAAAAACCTAAAAGGCGAAATTTCGGTAAAAGATGAGAGGGCGAACAAAAAAGACAAAATTAGGCGAAACACGGAAGCCGAAAGAAGCACACCATTGTTACATAGTTGTAGATATAATTTAGAATTATGAGGTTACCGATGATAATAAAACCGATGATAATGAGGTTACCGATGATAAATAGGTATGTAGATGCATAAATAGTTTCTTCAAAAGAAAGAAAATCTACACAAAAGATAAACAAAGAAACAACAAAACAAGTAACGCAACCCGAAAAAGGTATCAAAAAATTAAAATAAAAGAAGCTTGAAATCACCCCTTCGACGATTTAAAAATATTTCCTTACTGACCATTTTGAAAAACAATTTGTTTTAGATATATCGTGTATTTTATGCGATTAAATAGTCATTTTATAATTAAATAAAAGAATGTTAAGGAGAAGTGAAAAAGAGATAAAGAAATGTAAAAGGGCTCCGGTACAAAATATGGAATCGTTAAAATATGGAATGGTTAAAATATGGAATAGGCTAAAAAGGGGTTAAAATGTGGAATCGTTAAAATATGGAATGGTTAAAATATCGAATAGGCTAAAAATGGGTTAAAATGTGGAATCGTTAAAATATGGAATGGTCAAAATGTCGACACGGCCAAAATGGGTCAAAATGTCGAATTCTTTTAAAAAAGGGTCAGATGAGTGCCGTACATTGATTGTTGATAATTTTATCAACTTATTGTTGATAATTTGATTGATGTTTCGTATGTCGTAGTCCGGCGCAATCTTTTCTGCCTTAGCTCACTGTATTTTACCGAGTAAAACCGGACCGGATAAATCAAGCATAATCGACCGGACCCGGTCTGGCATGAGCGTGCGGATCCGGAAGACAACGCGATTTATTGATCCGGCAAAATTAGAGTGCGTGCCTAGTTTCTAATAAGACCCGGAATTTTGTACCTGTACCGTACTACGGTACGGAATACAGAAAAATACCGATCAACTTCTAAATTTTATCGGTCGGTATTGTGTACCGTAATACCGATACGGAATATTGATAAATACCGAAAAATACCGTCGGTATTACGGTACTTTCCGGGTTCTAATTTTTAGATCAATTTTTAAAAGAATTCGACATTTTGACCCATTTTGGCCGTGTCGACATTTTGACCATTCCATATTTTAACGATTCCACATTTTAACCCTTTTTTAGCCTATTCGACATTTTGACCATTCCATATTTTAACGATTCCACATTTTAACCCCTTTTTAGCCTATTCCATATTTTAACCCTTTTTTAGCCTATTCCACATTTTAACCCTTTTTTAGCCTATTCCATATTTTAACGATTCGATATTTTGTCCGGACACGTGTAAAAGATTGTAAAGGAAAAGAAATAAAGGACTGTAAAGGAGAAGTGAAAAAGAAATGGAAATAATTAATAAATGCAAAAATAATTTGTGTTCTTTATTAGTAGTTTACAACCCGTCTAATAATTTAAGTTTTGAAAGCAGTTATTTGCTGGTTGCCGTTGAAACCACATAGCCTTTGTGGCCTTCGGGCCCCAATGGTATTTTGCCTTTGTGGCCTTCGGGCCCCAATGGTATTTTGCCTTTGTGGCCTTCGGGCCCCAATGGTGTTTGCCGCCTTTAGTCCCGATGGTGTTCTCCTCGTGACTTGGGCAAATTTTTGGTGTGTCCATGTGCCGATTTGTACATAGGACCGTCCCCTCTTCGGAGGGGGCTTTTTAAGAAACTGATTGAGCGGAGATGATAATAAAACCGATGATAAATAGGTATGTAGATGCATAAATAGTTTCTTCAAAAGACAGAAATCCAACAATTTTATTTTCAAAAAATATGGACAACATTCGAATTTTTGGATAAAAAATAATACAATAATTACTATACAAGTATAAAAATTATTTTGTGGCTGGAAATAAGAAAAAGGAGAAGAAAGAAGAAGAATAAATAGAAAAATGAGTGAAGCTTTTGCAATCAAAAGACAAATAGGTCTTTGGCCTCGTCAGCTGCTTTAAGAACTAAACTAGTCTTTTTCTTCAACCTTCAACGGGAGATTGACGGATGGACAAAATGTATAAGCAACATATATTAATATGTATTGGACGTTTGATTTTTTTTAGATTTAGACAAAAATATATATTAGTAAAGTTTTAATATTTTTAATATTCGAAATAATCAATTTGTGTTAATAATAGGAGGGAGTAATCACGTGATTTGGGGAAGATGGATCTGTCTAGCTACTAAATTAAATAAGCTTTTCAGTACAGAAAGCTTGATAGACAGTTTTGTCATTTAAGTATTTAATTGTTGATGTTCCCTTCGTACTACCAGTAGTGTGAAGGAAACAATTGAAGGAACAATATGATCCCCAAGGTTAGTAACAGAACCAATGCGTGTCATCACCTCTTCAATGCCATGCCGTTCTCGTACTAGTCTTCATATCCCTATTGGCTAAATACGATGGAAGGTGCCGTCGGGTGCGAATTAAACATGGCAGAGTTGCCCTACCACGTTAAAATATTTTTTATTGTTAAATATTTTTTAATAACCCCAACTTGTTAAAACAATTTAGGAGAACACACACGGGAATTTCGACAAAATAAAATCGCTCAATAAAAATCGGTTTAAAATTATGAAGATATAGGTAAGTGTACTTTATTTATTTAATAAGCACTATCATATTTCAATATATTTTTAGTTCCGTCAATTTAAAGCTTTATAAATAAAGGATTTATTAAAAAACATCTTTTAAAATTTAAAAACAGGCTTTTTAAATTAATAAAAGCTTTAAAAAGCAGTCAAATACCAATACTTAATTAAAAGATTTGGAAGATTGAGGGCTTATTTTATTAATTGAATGAGTAGCTTTCGAGTTGTCCGATTCTCTGGAACCTTCAGAAGCCTTTCGAGTTTGTTCTTCATAATCTTCAACCAAGTGGCTATAACTAAATTTTAATTTTTTTAAATTAAAAAAGATTTTTTACGAATTTCTTTTCTTCATTTCATTGTTAACATCAATCGCAAAATCCTAAAAATTTCAAAAAAATTTTTTAAAACATTTTTCAAAAAATCTTTCACTAGCCTCCCACATTAATGGACGATAACCTCCAATTTTTTCACAAAATATCTTCAAAAAAATTTTCAACTATTAATTTAAAATCAAATTTAAACTTGATGTCCATTCAATATTTTAGTTAAATGTTCAATATATGCATTGGCCAGCCGAAGAATCCTGATTCTTGGTAGTTCAGTAGAACCAACAAATGGCACTTTAATTTTATTAAAAGATTATTAATTGGGCTGTCAGGGACTTTAGTTGAGCTCCCAGACGAGGCGAGGGGGAATCCCAGGGGAACACGAGGGACAAGGGCTGTGGGGCATTTTAGGAACACGACTGATGTGCGAATGAGGGAGAGAGAGTGGCTAGGAATTTTTTAAAATATTCTAGGATCTCGGAGGGCACCCCTCTAATTAGGAGGGCAGAGGACAACCCCCATAATTAATAAAAATATTTTTAATTTATTCTTTATCAAACTTAAAGAATTTAATTCTCTCAATTTAGTTTTAATTTCCAAGTTTCTCATTTTCTCTTTAGTTGCAGATTTTTTTCTTTTAGCTTTTGGAGGTCTTGTTGGACTTGTTGAAGGGTTGGAAACTGTAGAACACTTTGTTGTTTTTGATTGTTTTTCATTTTTAGTTCGTTTTCTAGAGGGCCTCTCATTAATGGAAACTGCTGGCTGGACACTATGTTTAACAACATTATTAAGGTTATTGGCATTTGAGGACGTTGTACTGCTTGAAAATGTTTCAACCTTTAAATGTGTACTAGTTGTTGGCTTAAAGTAAGAATTCGAAAATAAATTGAGTAAAGGATTAATTTAAATTTAATCCACCTGAATATTAAAATAAATTGGGGGAGTCCATAAATCTTCATTTTTAAATGTAAAATTAAAATTGTTGTTGCTGTTCTCGTGGTATTCAATCATATTAATTTTGTATGGAAATAATCCTAATTTTAATTATTTAAAAGGTGAAGTTATTGGGATATAAGGGTATATATCCAATATCTATAGTTATTGGGATATAAGTGAAGGATGATCTAGTTAGACTTAATAGCCAGTCTCTTATTAGTGTTCTGCCGGAAGCTTCGGTACCTGGCCAAACTGGCAGAACATTGCTCATAGGTTTGCCAATAATGAGGAATAATGATTTTGGATAGTTCACAAACTTGTGACAGTTACAGCCAGTCCCTTGGGGTGTTATTATAACTAGTTATTAAGAAAATACTTTTCAAATAGGGTTAGTTACTCAGAATAAATTTATAAAATCAGTATCATTTCCTAGAAGAATAAAACTACTGTTGAATAAAAAATGGGTGGAGTAAAACAAAAAAGTTTTTGTATTATATTAAAGATGGGGTGAAAGTATGGGGTTTGAAAGGAACGGCTAAGTAAGAATAGCTAGTGGGCAAAAAAGGATTTGCAACTTTATAGTATAAGAAAATATTATTACAACAGAAGGACAAGTTAACAGTAGTTTTTATTGCTTCTGAAATCTTGTGAACTTCATATTGTAGTTCGGAATATTCTGATTTTGAATTTTATTTAAATAAATTCTGATTTTATTTTTGATTTTCTGATAATTAATTCTGATCTTTTTCTGGGGTTTTTGGGGTTTTTCCGAAGTTTCTGATTTTTTCTGAATATTAATTCTGATTTTTAATTCTGATTTTCTCCTTTTATTCTGATAAATTCTGATTTTAATTATATTGGTAGTTAAGCATGTCTATGCTTATTCCTATGTGAATGCTTAATGTTTATCATATAATATCACCCATAAATTAAGAGTATATTTTCCAAATGTTTTTTTCCAAATTTTTATAAAAATACCTCACACTTGACCCTAGCGGCGTTTTATTTTATTTCTCCATTCTCGGGATGAAAAAGTACTTGAAATAATTTGTGAGGGAAAAAGGCGTCTGGTCAGTTATTTAGCGGTGTATTATAAGGGAAATAAAAGGAAAAAAAGTTTTGAGGACTACAGAATTTAATATATATATATATACATATATTATATAAAAGTCCGTCAATCCGGACATTGAGAAGAAAATAAAAGTGAAAAGAGAGGCGCCAAAGTTGCGTAAAATGACACGCAACCTAAAAAACAAATAGGGGTGTTTATGTGCTCCAAGGAATGGAAGGCCGCCAGAAGAAGATGAAAGGAAAAGGTAAAATACAGTGACAAACTTGATCAAATATTTGAAGGTTCGTAAAATTTTATTGGAGAAAAAATGTTCTTCTACATAGTCTAACTTTGACAAGCTCGTCATTTTGCCTTGAGCAATGTTTTGTTTAATAAAGTTATGCCGACGTTGACATTTTTAATTTTATTTTTGCTAGACAGGGGATGAATTGAACCTAATTTTTAGTGAAATAAATTTAAATTATATTTTTACCGTATTCCCAAATTTAATTTACTTTATATATTAAAGGTTGAAGATTTTAAATATAATTCTGATCCTTAGGTAATTACCCTCCCTCTATATTCCCCCTCCCTCCCCCCATTAAACCCATGGATCAACATCCCTGCATTTCAGCTAATCAAGGTTCCTGATCTCTGGGTTCCCCTGAATTATTATTCTGATACCTGCGTTTACGATCCAAGATTTGATAAATTCTCTAATCCCTCCTCCATTAATTACCCCAAGCACATTTATTTAATTACCCCTTTCAGCAAGAGGATTTCAAATAATTCCCCAAGGTAATTATTTGAAAATACAGCATCCTAATTTTAAGTTTACTATTTTATAAAATCCTCATTTATTTGTTACTGATTTTAAAATTATTATTTCAGAATAATTCCCTTGTTCTGGAAATATTCTGATCTAAATTCTACATCAAATCTACAAATTCTTTTGTTTTGTTCTAAATATTTTACCCTTTTTTACAACCTTATTTTGAAACAAAAAAGTTGGTAATAAATAAAAAAATACTTTAAAATACACAGAAAATGTTTATTACTACACTAAAAACATAACTAATCCTATTTTAAATTTGCTGAGAAAATTAAACAAAAAAAAGGTTTATTTATTTATAGTTTTCTTTTCCGGATATGCCCATATATTTACTTGCTGCTTTCCTTTGTTTAAATATTGCGCAGAGGAAATGAAATCCATTCTCGAATGCCTCATTTTCTTTTTTATTAAACATATTGGCATAAATATTTAATTGAAAAAAATGTTTAAATTAGGTCTGTTGCAGGGGTGTGCTGAAACAAATTTAAAAAATCTAAGACGAAGGGCGAAACACCAAAAAAGACGAAAATTCGGTGAAAGACGAAGGATGAAGAGTCGAAAGGCACATACCTATCTTGTCTGTTGACTGTAAAATTTACAACAAAAATTTATTGTTAAGGTTGAGGTTTTTTTCGAGCCTCATTTTTATCGGGCGGCCCGGCCGAGTCGTTTTTAGGCCAAAATTCGATGCCCGCCTCGATCCTTCGGACCGAACCGGACCCCCAACCCTACTCCTATTCTTAATTTAACGATATCAATTACCAACTTAAACAAAAGAATTTTTTTCAAGTCTTGACTTCTCAATATATACTACTTACTCCTTTTCCATCCTTTTCAGGAAATTACTTCTCGAGATCGATAACCATTTATACAATTGTGTATCTATTTTATCCATTTTTGGACAAAGAAAAAATGAATTTGTGATCCAATTGTGGATAACTTGGAATAAACAAAAGAACCCCAAGAAATTAGGAGAACATCAATGCAATTAATGGTGGAGAAAATAAAGAAACTAAAAAATATTAAATGTCTTCCAGAAATATTTAAATGTCGGATACTAGGGATATAGCCGACATAAGATATAAATTCTATTACTGGGAAGTTTGGGTGGATTAAGAGGGATATCGGGGGAATAAGAGGATATCGGAGTATGAGGGAATTTTTATTGGGTCGGCTAGATCCCTGATGTTGTACTGTGGTTTAAAGATATTAAAAAAACATTTTTTCTATCTGACTCTAATAGCCATAGCTATTTATAATTTTACTTATTAAATATTTAATTATCTAATTTATCAAAGTACAATATCGTAAACAACAGTAAAGTAAACAAAAATAATTTTTAATGTCAAAAAATAATTTATTTATTTACTATTTTTTCTCTCACTCGATAGTTGTCGAGAATTATTTTTTATAAAAAATAAATTTTGTTAAATTCCTAGTTAAATATTGATTTTTAAATTGCATTCAATTCCTCATAATCAAATGAAAAATTAAAAAAAAGTGTTCAGGAGACACAAGTCATAACACATTAAAAAAGCATGTGAGGTGAAAGGAATGTTAAATGGATTTTAAATTTAATTTTTAAGAAGAGGAGCGCCAAAAGGCTTTAAAGCTTTTCACTCATTTCTCCCTATTTTTCCGTTGTTTTGGCGCTCAGAAAAACTTCCGGTTGGCTTTAAAAAAAGACGTATTGCTGCCAGATAATAAAAGAGAGAGAGGCCATCTCCTTTGGGGATTAGAAGGCTTTTTCTCTCATTTATTTTTTCATTCCAGTTGTACTTTGGGCGAAAATGAATGGCTGACTTTCCAGCTTTCTCTCCGGAATTATTTTTAAATTTTGACAAATTTAATTATTTTAATTATTAAATGCACATGTAAATATTCATATTTTTAATCACGAATTTTATCAAATTATCAGAATTATTATCTTTTTTTATATTTTATAGTAAATTTAATTCTCAATCGAATCGACCAATAGGATTATTAACTAAAAATAGTAGTTGTTAATCCTTTCGTTAATGGCCAATTTGGGACTCTAATGATCCGGTTTTATTTTTAAATTTTAATCTCCGGCTGGTTCCAAGAATAGTTGCCGACTGGTTCCAAAATTTACCCGAGTGGTTCCAAATTTTTAATATTAATCCTTACAATTACATATTAACTAAAAATATTATTTTTTGATCCTTCCGTTCATGGCATAACAAGGTAGGATGACCTACTGGCTCCAAAAATAGTTCCCGACTGGTTCCAAAATTTTAATTATTTTTAAATTATTTATTAATCCTTTTAAATTTTATTTTTCTAAACTTTAATTAAAAAATAAAAATTTTTCTAATTAAATTTTATTTGTTCTCAAAAATTCTCTCTAAAATCACATACACACCACCACACATCCTCCTTCCAGTCCAATACCTCAAAATAAATAGAAAATAAATAGTAAAAAAATTAATTCTGGCAAAAAACCAGTTTTTTCACCATTTTTATTTTCTTATTAAAAAAAAGGAAAGGTTAACTTGACATAAAATTGTGGGCAAAACAATTGCCTATGATTCACTCATTCAATCATTTTATCAATTTTTTGAGAGGTTTTAAAATGCCTTTTTGTGGCTGTAAAAATGTTTTCTTTCTCTCTTTTTTTAAATTTTTCTACATTAATTTCATTATAAAAAGGGAAATGAATGATTTACAATTGTGGTATTTTTAAATTTATTTTTTAAGAGGGAAGGGAGAGATTGAGAGAAGAGGGGAAGGGAGAGGAACATGAACAATAGGGAACAGTTGAATCATTGTTCAATTTACTCTCTCTCTTCTAAATATCTCTTAAGGGGGAGGGGAAATTCCCTTTTTTAGAATATTCTTGAGAATTGGATTCACTATAAAATAAAAATTAAAATTAAAAATCAAAGAAAAAAATTTTTTACCCAGAAAACTAACACACACCTTTTAAAATGTTACTTTTTCTAAGGCTATTTTGGCCATAACTTTTTTATAGTTCATCAAAAATTTTGATTTTCTACCAATCTATAGTAAATTTAATTCTCTATCAACTGATAACATTATCTCATCATCTCGATCAGATCAACCATCAGATTGATTCACTCATTTATTGTTCATTCATAATTTTGAGCCTCTAATACCCTTAAACTTGATCATTGTTTAGGATAATCAACTGTGTGAATAAAACACTTTAAAATAAGACATTCCACACAATACACGCCTTTTTCAATTGTCTATTGATAAATTTGAAAATAAAATTTTTTAATAAAAATTGTTTAAATTTCTCTCATTCATTCGAGAGCCCTGTTATTTGCGCACAATAAATCATTTTATTTATTTAATTTTATCCAATTTTAAACTAAATATTTGGCTCATTTTAATACTCTTTTTTATTACTTTTTTAAACAAAAATTTAAAAAAATTAAAAGTTTAAAGGAATTTTTTGAAAATTAAAAAAATGCACTTATACTTATTCAGCACATTTTTGATTGCCTGTTTAGTTTCCTCAGCATATTCTCATTCAGTTACACATCAAGTGGATTTTTAAAAAAATCAGAATCTTTAAAAGATTAGAAATCAGAATTCCAAAAAATCAGAAAAAAATCAGAAAAAATCAGAATTTTTAAATAATAGTATCTAACATCAGCTCAAATCAAGAGATAAAAAAATTCGGAAAGATTCTTCTTAACATTAAAATTAAAAATCAGAACAAAAACTAAACCTTAACAGACATCGGGATATTAATACTATTTAAATTTAAAATTCTTGAAATTTAAAAAAAGTTCTGGTTTATTCCTTACCGTAAAATCACTAATAAAATACATAAGCTCTTACATTATGTTTTAATCACCTTCCAAAAGGATTGGAAGGTGATTGAATTATTCTAGAAGGGCATTCTACTAGAGAGGAGCATTTAAATAGAGGGGGGGGGGTATTCTATTAGAGATTGTATTTTATCTTAATTTACAGGAAGGCGATCCTATACACCTTGAGAATGTTGACGGTGAAGGGAAAGGCTTAGAACGACTACTAACTCGAACTAAAAGGAGTAATGGTCGGTGGACTGCACAACAAGTTGGAAAACATTTTAACGTTTCTCCATTAAAATTCCACCTATTTTTAGGTTATTGAATGCATTTTTGCTATTTTCCTTCCGCCCGTTGCAATTATTATTCACGGAGGACGTGAATGGGTTTTACATTTTATCATAAATATTGTTTTGACTATTATTGGATGGATTCCTGGAGTTATACACGCACTTTGGTATTGCTTCTTTAGTTGAAAAGGAAGAGTGAACATGTACATAATGCCCAATAAAAAGCTCAGAAATTAAACTTTTGACCGGTTATACTAGAGTAGCTCGAGGTCGAGGTCTTTAAGGGGTGAGACCTTAGAAGGCTCGAGGTTGAGACCCTTTAGAAATCTCGGATCTAGATCTCGGATCCAAATTTGAGCTTCGGTCTCGATCTCGGCTTTACCAGTCTCGATAAGTCTTGGTCTCAGGGTTTTCAAAGAACGACCTCGCGCTACTCATGGTTTTACTATTAAATTTATATTATCCTACCTACATAATTATAATTTTTGTATTTTTCATTAGAAAATTTATATCATTTAATATTATCAGTAGAATAAATTTCTAAAAATTTTGTAATTTTATTATAATACACGGTAATAGTTCGGTTGAGACCTTATAATTTTATTTATTTCCATTTTGCAAAAAAAAATTTTTTAATTTAAAATTATAGCAGTTTATAAGCTTCAGTTGATGGAATGCCGGTGGGATAGAAAACAGGTCAAAAAATAGGCTATAATTTTATTAAATTTTAACCCCCTCAACTTTGTCAATTTTAGCTAATTGAATTGCTTATTGCCCTCTGTATCCCTCCAGCCGCTATTTGGTATCATGGAGGGAATGGATGGATTTTGCATTTTATTCTAAACATTGTATTAACATTTGTAGGGATTATTCCAAGAATAATTCATGCCTTGTGGTACTGTTTCTGCCGGACTAATTAAAAATTTTTTAATTTCATTTTATTACTTTCTAGAATAAAATTTTTAGGCGCCAATCTAGTCTAGTCAGTGAACCTTTATGTCTCATAAACTTTGCATTGGACTCATAAAGGCATGCATACTTTCATGAGCCCAACGAAAATTTATGAGTCATTCAAGGTTCATTGGACGCATGACTAAGACCAGCGCCTATTTTTCTTAAAAACAATTGTGTAAATTTTATTTTAATTATCTTTTTAACCTTATTTTACTATTTTTTTTTCTCACAAAATTTCAAAATTAATTCATTTTCCAGATTAATTTTATTTCTATTCTACTTTATTTTAAAAGAAAAATTTCCTCATGGGTGGCGGACAAATTACCTTACAACAGGTAGAATAATTTAAAAATTAATTTTGACTTCAAACACTCAAAAATACACTTTCAAAAATTAGATCATTGAAGTGATTTTATCCATCTTCCTACCGCCACTTGCTGTCTGTCTACATGGGGGCGACGAATGCTGTTTACATTTCTTTTTAAGTATTGTATTAACAATGCTTGGATTTCTTCCTGGGGTACTTCACGCTTTGTGGTATTGCTTCTACAAACAATATTGAACGTTTAAAAATGAACTTAAGAAGAGCTTATTGCTAAATAAATTATATAAAATGTAATTTTTTCGAATTTTATCGAATCAAAGAAAATTGCCAAATAATGAATCGATTGCATAAAATAAACAAATTTTAAAGTTTTGGTTAAAAATGAGGTTTAAATTTAAGCTTAAATAACAAAAAATTGAAATTTAAATATTTTAAAGATTATTTCGACAAATTTTCGAATCATGTATATTAGGGATCCTGCCGACAAAAGGATTCCCAATTTCAAACTTTGGAAACAGAGTGTCTCTAAATCAGGGAACGAGCCATCCCACTTCCAGAAATCCTTAATTCCCAACGTTTTTTGGGTCGGAAATTCTGAATCCCAAAAATCCGGTTTCCAAAATCGGGAATTTATTTGTTGTCGGCTCTTTTCCTAATGTGTATGTATAATTAACCAATGATATAAAATGAAAACCTTATCCATATTAAACCTCGATCTTAATTTTTTAATTCACTCAATTTTAAACATTATCATTTTTCCTTCTCTCGGCAACAATTCAACATCACGCTTTTCTTGTCTTCTACGAAAAGGAATTCGTCCATAAAAAATTCTTTCTTCCTTTGATGGAAATTTTGAAAGCATTGGTTTACCTTTAGTTTCAAAAACGTTGAACTGTTTTTAAAAGAAAAAAAATGTTTTTAAAAAATTGAGGATAAAAAACCTGGAAAAATAAGGCATCTGAAACAGCTAGCACCAATAAAGTTAAATAAGGCAAGAGTTCCCAAATATTTCCCTGGAATAAAATTTTTTAGAATTTAATAAAAAAATAGAAATGCCAAAATAATTTTCGAAAAAAAAATTCCTTGAAAAATTTCAAGTTTCAAAAAAATTGAAAGATTTTCACAACACAAAAAAAAAATTAAAAAAAAACCACAAACCAAAACAAAAAGTTGAGGAGCCAAAACAACACCAATACGGCTTAGCACCTGACCAAAAGAATATGAAGTGTTTCTTATAGCAGTAGGGAATAATTCATTGGAGGCTAATCCATTAGTTGTATAAAGAATTGAACAAAAACCAATAACAGAAAGGATTGAGGCACGAGAAATAAATGAATAATCGTGTTGAAGATCTGTTTAATGAAAATTAGAAAAATTTTTTTGAAAGTTTGCAAAAAAATTTTTATAAACCGTAAATGTTCTGATAGAAGCAATAGGTTTCTATTCTATTTTACAATAGGTTTAATTGAGTGGATTTCTATTAGAGACGAGCTGATATTGACGTATGGACTTTTATTTTTTAATGGGTCTTATTGGGCTTCTAATATTAAAAATGGGCTTCTAATATTAAAAATGGGCTTCTATTGGGGTATCAGAGGCTTATATCATTCAATGGGTCTCACTGAGTGGTAAAATAGTGATTTCTATAGGACGTATTTTTAAATAAACCAAACCGAGAGGCTGCTGTTAGGAATGGGCGTTTATTAGAACACTTACGACAATTAAAATATTAAAAAAATACCCAAAAGATAAATAACAACATAAATTGAAATTGCAAAAGCAGCTAAAGCATCAGCCATAAAATGAGCAAATTTTCTTCCCAATCGTTTAACATTAATATCCAAAAATCCAATAGTTAAATTCATTGAATAACGAAATAATCCCATAAAAATTCCATTCATAAAAAGTGAACCAGATAATTTATCCATATTGTAGAGAAGAGAATAATTCATTAAAGAAACAACCAAAAAGCTAAATGCAACAGCTAAAGTGTAACGAGTAAACCGCAAAGTGTAGAAAAGATGAAGCTGAAAAAAAAAGTATTTTCCTTTTATTATTTTTTTAGAATTTTTAAATACTTAAAATTCTGAACTAGGAACTAATTGAATTCAGAAAATCTAAGTTAAATAGGAATTCTAAAAAAATTTTTCTGATTAAGAGTTGTCTGTTCTTGAAAAATCTTCTTTTGATTTACGAAACCGCAACAAAAATTTCTGGGGAAGAGTAGTGCCTCAAAATCCGGATCGTCAAAATAGAAAAATTGCGCGAATTTTGTCCAGGGTTTCCCGACGAACCGAAAAGATTAAAACAAACCGACAACTCTTTTTCCGAATTTGTTTCAGAATTTCCACTTAAATTTTTTCTGAAAAGTAAATAGACCTCACATAATTATATTTTTTATTTTTATTAGATGACTCCATAGATTGCTTCTCCAATCCTTCAAGAACAGAATCAATTACAGCCTCTTCATAAGGACGTCCTTTAAAAAAATAATTTTTATAAATTTTTAAAAATAAAAAAAACCATCAATTTTGTGCATTCGAATAATCGCCTTCTTTGCTTCTCCAATTTGTCGAGATTGAATAAGAAAACGCGGAGATTCAGACAAAAATAGAAGCAAAGCAATGCAGGGCAATGCAAAAATGGCTGAAACACGTTGAAGAATACGCCAATCACCAGCAGCCCAAGCCATTATTGCAAAGAAAACAAAATTGGGAGACCTTTAAAAAAAAATTTTTTTTGATTGAAAATTATGAAAAACTGATTTTTTCCAAAAATTCTGAAATCAAAAATGAAAAAAATTCTGAAAAAATCAGAATATTCTGAAAAATTAAAAAATCGTCAAGAAATTTGTTTTGGACAAAAAATCCCTTCAAAAAATTTTTTTTAATACCATGTAATTAAATTAGAAAGGCAAAAACGATGGCTGTTTGGATAATGTTCCGATGTAAAAACAACAAGAATAACCATTGTGCCGGCATTGAAAAAGTTGACAAAAAAGCGAACAATTGTAAACGAAATTAAATCTTAAAAAATTTTAGAAAATTTTTAAGAATTAAAGAAACCATTAGTAAAAGAAGTAGCCACCATACATAAAATACAACAAATTAAAGCAATTAACATAATTTTCTTTCTTCCATAAGAATCGCTCAAATATCCAAAAACCATTGATCCAATAATAACACCAACCATCTGATAAGAAATTGTTGACTTCACAAGTTGGGATTCACTGGGAAAAATTATCTTTATTTTAGTGATTTTAAGGGAGAAAAATTTTTGAATGAGAGAATTTTTTCCGAAAAATTTTTTGGTTGCAGTGCCAAAAAAACGCAAATTCCGTCTAGTTCGTAATTAAAAAATTAAATAAAGGCCGGTCGATTTATAATAATTTCTGGCAAACTAAATCGCATTAATAAGTCTCACCCATCTGAAAATTTTTTAGGAGAGCTCCCTGAAATAATGGATAAACGGCCAAAATTATTTCAAAATTAATTTAAACAAAAATAAAACCTTCCATTTTTAAATTACTAGCGCTTAAATGTGCCTTTTTGGCTTTGCCACCAAAAAATTTTTTCTTTACATTAATAAAAAATTACCAATGATGTCCAAATTCAACGTTGACAGAATTAAATTGACTTTTCCAAGTCAAAGTAGAGTTGTCACAACCAAGACTTTTAGACCTACAGAAAAACTTTTTTTTTTAATTTCAAAAAAATAAAACCTTTTAGAATCTCCAATTAGTCCGCTCAAAGCATTACAACGCTCTTTTGCAGTTTTTTCGCCAAATTGGTGGTTTCCACAAGATACGAGAGAAGGAGCAGCACCAGCATAAGTCATATAAAGCATATTTCCGACCTTTAAAAATGGGTAGATTTTTGTTTAAAAGTTAAAAACATTTCTTCAACCTCATTAAGAGATTTGGTAAAAAGTAGGTCCCTGAGGGGAGTAAATTTCTCCCTGTATGACTAAAATGAGGACAAATTTATTTTCTTTACAAAAGTAAAAAACTGCAGAAAAATTTTCAGTAGTTTTGAACTTTCTAAATGCTCCTTACACTAATAGACAAAAAAGGCCAGGTTTCTACCCGACTACCCAAGTGGTGTTTTGTTGGCTATTTACAATTAATAAAAAAATAATCCCAATCTTTGCCTAAAGGCAATTTTTTGTGAATTTGACGTTAAAGCCCATAAAGTCCCTACTCCTCTACAAAAAAATTTTAAAAATAAAAAACCTGAGATAAAATAAGCAATTCAGCAAAAATACAAACAATATAAGTGTAGCGACCCAATTGATAAAAATCGTCCAATTTGGGGGGTTGTTTGGTCGTCTTTTCAGCTGAATTTTTAATTTCTTCTGGAGCAGTAGATTCTAGGACAATTTTTTCTTTAGGCGGAGAGCTCTTTGGAGCGGCACCAATTTTTTCTGAATTTTTCTCAATAAGAGGCACAGATTGGTCTTTATTTGAAATTGTAGCTGATTGGGTTGGTTCTGTTTTTGATTCAGTAGAATCTTCGGTTGATTTTGACGTTGTAGCCATTTTTAAGAGTAATTAGAAATAGGTTCGTATTCTAAAACAAAAATTAATGAAATAAAAAAAATCTAAAATAATATTTTGAAAAAATTATGAAAAAGAATCTGAGCAAATGGGAAGATTCTAAAAAAATTTGTAGCAAGACTCTTACTCTTAAACAAATAAGTTACGGTAAAGCCAGTTTCAGATAGAGATCGGAACGGGTCCGGGACTCGGACCCGTTTCGCGGTTTTCGGGTCCCTTTCCCCTGTTTTTTTGAAGCGACCGGGATGAAACCGGGAACGGGAATTCCCGGTCGGGTCCCTCCCGGACAACTTTCAGAACCCGTTTCCCGGACCCGGTCCGGCCATCTTTATACAGGGAAACCGGGAAAAATATTTACAAATTAGTGTATTCGCGTACTCTCATATTAAATTTTTGAAGGAAAAGGGAAAGGAATATTTATAATTTCTCCTATTTTCCTTTGTTGGTCGATGGTCGAGTGGTTAGGTTGACTGACTCACTCATATAGTTATTTTGATAGGGATTGGGTTCGAATCCATTACTCGTTTTTATTGAAAATTTTGTTCCCTCAAAAAACCCAAAACCAAGACTTCACTAAAAAAGTCCAAGGAAAAGCTAGAGTCAGGACTCGGCTGACTTCTAAAATGTTCTTTAGTCGAAACAAGTAAAAAACAAAAAAATTTCAAGAAAAAAATTTTCCAACCCCAAAAATTTATGTACTCTGAAACGTCCCCTTTTACCCGTACTCTGAACCGGCCTACACTGAATAAATAGTCTTTACTCTGAAACGGCTACTCTGAAAGGTACTCTGAAAGGTCCCCTACCCCAAAAAATCAATATACCTATTTTGTTTACCATTTTGTCGAAAACCATTTTTTTGTTTTGCTTTCGTGTCATTTTGTCAGGGCTCATTTTATTGTATTTCGATTTTCTTAATTTCTTTTTTCATTTAAGTTTACTTAGTATTCTTCAATATTTAAAAATGTACAACAACGTTGGTTTGTCAACAGCTCGTAGTTCCTGTACAAATGCTTATGTTCATTCAAATGTTGCTAATCTTAGCTTTTCACGGGTATTTTTTAGTTATTTTTAATCAAAATTTCTTCGTTTTCTTTTAGAATAAAATCGTTTACAATGCTGAAGAGGATATTGTTCGTGCCGAAGCAGAAGTAAATAAAGCACCAAACTTGGAGTTGTTGGATCACGGATATAAACGGCTAATTGAAATTAAATGTGTGGAATTTGAAGACTTGATGGGAGGAAAGGTTTGAAGTTTTGTTAATAGTTTGGAATTCGCCCCTTTTTTCCCCTTTTCCCTGACCATTTTGGGATTTTTTCGGGATATTTCAATGTCCGAATAACAATTCTAAAGATTTCGGGACCTACGGCTCCTAGGTCTTGGATAGTCTTATTGAAGGTGTCACAGCAATCCCTACATGTCCGTTCCGATATTTCTCCTTACCGTTTGGTCAAGATTGCTAGCTTTTAAATTTTTTTGCCGAATAAAAATTTATAAAAAACTTTTTTAGACTTAAGAAAGCAAGTACAACAATACTCAAAGAAGCAAATATTACTCGAGATAAAGCTGCACTTGAAAAAGAAATGGAAAAATCTATGATGGAAAAGCTTTTGGAAAAAATCAAGGAAACGCGTGAACAGAAGAAGGAAATTAAAAAGATGAAGCGGGCAATGAGTAAAAAGATGAAAGCGACGATTCTTCATATGATTCAGATTCCTCAGGTTTTTTTTGAATATCTTTTCGTGTATTCATTTTCTTTTTTTAGACTCGTCTTCAACAGATTCTTCCTCGGATGACTCTGACAAAACTTCACTTCAGACTTTTCATCAACTTCAACAACAACTCTTCGACATCTTCAACATCAACTAAAGTCCCCCTGCCTTGTGCAGGGGGCAACTCAAGTCCCCCTGCCTTGTGCAGGGGGCAACTCAAGTCCCCCTGCCTTGTGCAGGGGGCAACTCAAGTCCCCCTGCCTTGTGCAGGGGGCAACTCAAGTCCCCCTGCCTTGTGCAGGGGGCAACTCAAGTCCCCCTGCCTAGTGCAGGGGGCAACTCAAGTCCCCCTGCCTTGTGCAGGGGGCAACTCAAGTCCCCCTGCCTTGTGCAGGGGGCAACTCAAGTCCCCCTGCCTTGTGCAGGGGGCAACTCAAGTCCCCCTGCCTTGTGCAGGGGGCAACTCAAGTCCCCCTGCCTTGTGCAGGGGGCAACTCAAGTCCCCCTGCCTTGTGCAGGGGGCAACTCAAGTCCCCCTGCCTTGTGCAGGGGGCAACTCAAGTCCCCCTGCCTTGTGCAGGGGGCAACTCAAGTCCCCCTGCCTTGTGCAGGGGGCAACTCAAGTCCCCCTGCCTTGTGCAGGGGGCAACTCAAGTCCCCCTGCCTTGTGCAGGGGGCAACTCAAGTCCCCCTGCCTTGTGCAGGGGGCAACTCAAGTCCCCCTGCCTTGTGCAGGGGGCAACTCAAGTCCCCCTGCCTTGTGCAGGGGGCAACTCAAGTCCCCCTGCCTTGTGCAGGGGGCAACTCAAGTCCCCCTGCCTTGTGCAGGGGGCAACTCAAGTCCCCCTGCCTTGTGCAGGGGGCAACTCAAGTCCCCCTGCCTTGTGCAGGGGGCAACTCAAGTCCCCCTGCCTTGTGCAGGGGGCAACTCAAGTCCCCCTGCCTTGTGCAGGGGGCAACTCAAGTCCCCCTGCCTTGTGCAGGGGGCAACTCAAGTCCCCCTGCCTTGTGCAGGGGGCAACTCAAGTCCCCCTGCCTTGTGCAGGGGGCAACTCAAGTCCCCCTGCCTTGTGCAGGGGGCAACTCAAGTCCCCCTGCCTTGTGCAGGGGGCAACTCAAGTCCCCCTGCCTTGTGCAGGGGGCAACTCAAGTCCCCCTGCCTTGTGCAGGGGGCAACTCAAGTCCCCCTGCCTTGTGCAGGGGGCAACTCAAGTCCCCCTGCCTTGTGCAGGGGGCAACTCAAGTCCCCCTGCCTTGTGCAGGGGGCAACTCAAGTCCCCCTGCCTTGTGCAGGGGGCAACTCAAGTCCCCCTGCCTTGTGCAGGGGGCAACTCAAGTCCCCCTGCCTTGTGCAGGGGGCAACTCAAGTCCCCCTGCCTTGTGCAGGGGGCAACTCAAGTCCCCCAAATTAGTGTATTCGCGTACTCTCATATTAAATTTTTGAAGGAAAAGGGAAAGGAATATTTATAATTTCTCCTATTTTCCTTTGTTGGTCGATGGTCGAGTGGTTAGGTTGACTGACTCACTCATATAGTTATTTTGATAGGGATTGGGTTCGAATCCATTACTCGTTTTTATTGAAAATTTTGTTCCCTCAAAAAACCCAAAACCAAGACTTCACTAAAAAAGTCCAAGGAAAAGCTAGAGTCAGGACTCGGCTGACTTCTAAAATGTTCTTTAGTCGAAACAAGTAAAAAACAAAAAAATTTCAAGAAAAAAATTTTCCAACCCCAAAAATTTATGTACTCTGAAACGTCCCCTTTTACCCGTACTCTGAACCGGCCTACACTGAATAAATAGTCTTTACTCTGAAACGGCTACTCTGAAAGGTACTCTGAAAGGTCCCCTACCCCAAAAAATCAATATACCTATTTTGTTTACCATTTTGTCGAAAACCATTTTTTTGTTTTGCTTTCGTGTCATTTTGTCAGGGCTCATTTTATTGTATTTCGATTTTCTTAATTTCTTTTTTCATTTAAGTTTACTTAGTATTCTTCAATATTTAAAAATGTACAACAACGTTGGTTTGTCAACAGCTCGTAGTTCCTGTACAAATGCTTATGTTCATTCAAATGTTGCTAATCTTAGCTTTTCACGGGTATTTTTTAGTTATTTTTAATCAAAATTTCTTCGTTTTCTTTTAGAATAAAATCGTTTACAATGCTGAAGAGGATATTGTTCGTGCCGAAGCAGAAGTAAATAAAGCACCAAACTTGGAGTTGTTGGATCACGGATATAAACGGCTAATTGAAATTAAATGTGTGGAATTTGAAGACTTGATGGGAGGAAAGGTTTGAAGTTTTGTTAATAGTTTGGAATTCGCCCCTTTTTTCCCCTTTTCCCTGACCATTTTGGGATTTTTTCGGGATATTTCAATGTCCGAATAACAATTCTAAAGATTTCGGGACCTACGGCTCCTAGGTCTTGGATAGTCTTATTGAAGGTGTCACAGCAATCCCTACATGTCCGTTCCGATATTTCTCCTTACCGTTTGGTCAAGATTGCTAGCTTTTAAATTTTTTTGCCGAATAAAAATTTATAAAAAACTTTTTTAGACTTAAGAAAGCAAGTACAACAATACTCAAAGAAGCAAATATTACTCGAGATAAAGCTGCACTTGAAAAAGAAATGGAAAAATCTATGATGGAAAAGCTTTTGGAAAAAATCAAGGAAACGCGTGAACAGAAGAAGGAAATTAAAAAGATGAAGCGGGCAATGAGTAAAAAGATGAAAGCGACGATTCTTCATATGATTCAGATTCCTCAGGTTTTTTTTGAATATCTTTTCGTGTATTCATTTTCTTTTTTTAGACTCGTCTTCAACAGATTCTTCCTCGGATGACTCTGACAAAACTTCACTTCAGACTTTTCATCAACTTCAACAACAACTCTTCGACATCTTCAACATCAACTAAAGTCCCCCTGCCTTGTGCAGGGGGCAACTCAAGTCCCCCTGCCTTGTGCAGGGGGCAACTCAAGTCCCCCTGCCTTGTGCAGGGGGCAACTCAAGTCCCCCTGCCTTGTGCAGGGGGCAACTCAAGTCCCCCTGCCTTGTGCAGGGGGCAACTCAAGTCCCCCTGCCTTGTGCAGGGGGCAACTCAAGTCCCCCTGCCTAGTGCAGGGGGCAACTCAAGTCCCCCTGCCTTGTGCAGGGGGCAACTCAAGTCCCCCTGCCTTGTGCAGGGGGCAACTCAAGTCCCCCTGCCTTGTGCAGGGGGCAACTCAAGTCCCCCTGCCTTGTGCAGGGGGCAACTCAAGTCCCCCTGCCTTGTGCAGGGGGCAACTCAAGTCCCCCTGCCTTGTGCAGGGGGCAACTCAAGTCCCCCTGCCTTGTGCAGGGGGCAACTCAAGTCCCCCTGCCTTGTGCAGGGGGCAACTCAAGTCCCCCTGCCTTGTGCAGGGGGCAACTCAAGTCCCCCTGCCTTGTGCAGGGGGCAACTCAAGTCCCCCTGCCTTGTGCAGGGGGCAACTCAAGTCCCCCTGCCTTGTGCAGGGGGCAACTCAAGTCCCCCTGCCTTGTGCAGGGGGCAACTCAAGTCCCCCTGCCTTGTGCAGGGGGCAACTCAAGTCCCCCTGCCTTGTGCAGGGGGCAACTCAAGTCCCCCTGCCTTGTGCAGGGGGCAACTCAAGTCCCCCTGCCTTGTGCAGGGGGCAACTCAAGTCCCCCTGCCTTGTGCAGGGGGCAACTCAAGTCCCCCTGCCTTGTGCAGGGGGCAACTCAAGTCCCCCTGCCTTGTGCAGGGGGCAACTCAAGTCCCCCTGCCTTGTGCAGGGGGCAACTCAAGTCCCCCTGCCTTGTGCAGGGGGCAACTCAAGTCCCCCTGCCTTGTGCAGGGGGCAACTCAAGTCCCCCTGCCTTGTGCAGGGGGCAACTCAAGTCCCCCTGCCTTGTGCAGGGGGCAACTCAAGTCCCCCTGCCTTGTGCAGGGGGCAACTCAAGTCCCCCTGCCTTGTGCAGGGGGCAACTCAAGTCCCCCTGCCTTGTGCAGGGGGCAACTCAAGTCCCCCTGCCTTGTGCAGGGGGCAACTCAAGTCCCCCTGCCTTGTGCAGGGGGCAACTCAAGTCCCCCTGCCTTGTGCAGGGGGCAACTCAAGTCCCCCTGCCTTGTGCAGGGGGCAACTCAAGTCCCCCTGCCTTGTGCAGGGGGCAACTCAAGTCCCCCTGCCTTGTGCAGGGGGCAACTCAAGTCCCCCTGCCTTGTGCAGGGGGCAACTCAAGTCCCCCTGCCTTGTGCAGGGGGCAACTCAAGTCCCCCTGCCTTGTGCAGGGGGCAACTCAAGTCCCCCTGCCTTGTGCAGGGGGCAACTCAAGTCCCCCTGCCTTGTGCAGGGGGCAACTCAAGTCCCCCTGCCTTGTGCAGGGGGCAACTCAAGTCCCCCTGCCTTGTGCAGGGGGCAACTCAAGTCCCCCTGCCTTGTGCAGGGGGCAACTCAAGTCCCCCTGCCTTGTGCAGGGGGCAACTCAAGTCCCCCTGCCTTGTGCAGGGGGCAACTCAAGTCCCCCTGCCTTGTGCAGGGGGCAACTCAAGTCCCCCTGCCTTGTGCAGGGGGCAACTCAAGTCCCCCTGCCTTGTGCAGGGGGCAACTCAAGTCCCCCTGCCTTGTGCAGGGGGCAACTCAAGTCCCCCTGCCTTGTGCAGGGGGCAACTCAAGTCCCCCTGCCTTGTGCAGGGGGCAACTCAAGTCCCCCTGCCTTGTGCAGGGGGCAACTCAAGTCCCCCTGCCTTGTGCAGGGGGCAACTCAAGTCCCCCTGCCTAGTGCAGGGGGCAACTCAAGTCCCCCTGCCTTGTGCAGGGGGCAACTCAAGTCCCCCTGCCTTGTGCAGGGGGCAACTCAAGTCCCCCTGCCTTGTGCAGGGGGCAACTCAAGTCCCCCTGCCTTGTGCAGGGGGCAACTCAAGTCCCCCTGCCTTGTGCAGGGGGCAACTCAAGTCCCCCTGCCTTGTGCAGGGGGCAACTCAAGTCCCCCTGCCTTGTGCAGGGGGCAACTCAAGTCCCCCTGCCTTGTGCAGGGGGCAACTCAAGTCCCCCTGCCTTGTGCAGGGGGCAACTCAAGTCCCCCTGCCTTGTGCAGGGGGCAACTCAAGTCCCCCTGCCTTGTGCAGGGGGCAACTCAAGTCCCCCTGCCTTGTGCAGGGGGCAACTCAAGTCCCCCTGCCTTGTGCAGGGGGCAACTCAAGTCCCCCTGCCTTGTGCAGGGGGCAACTCAAGTCCCCCTGCCTTGTGCAGGGGGCAACTCAAGTCCCCCTGCCTTGTGCAGGGGGCAACTCAAGTCCCCCTGCCTTGTGCAGGGGGCAACTCAAGTCCCCCTGCCTTGTGCAGGGGGCAACTCAAGTCCCCCTGCCTTGTGCAGGGGGCAACTCAAGTCCCCCTGCCTTGTGCAGGGGGCAACTCAAGTCCCCCTGCCTCGTCGCAGGGGGCACAAATTTTGGTGTGTCCATGTGCCGTTTTGTACATTGGACCTGTCTCCTGCTTAGGGGGCCTTTAATTTATAAAATATTTACCCGTGTTAATCTCTAATCCCTTCGTTATGTATACATCCGGACAGTAAAAACTTTCTCAGAGAATGGGCATCATAAATTGGTAAGAATTTTATTTTTTCGATTTTTGATTTTATTTTTAAGATTGACCTAAACTTGCCGGACTTCATTCCACAACTACATTCATGTGGAATTTGAAGAAGCGGACTATGAAGAGAATCGTTAAAAATAAATTAAATAACAATTTTGTGTAAATATTTATTGCATGTAAATTAAAATAATTAATAAAAATGTTCAATAAAATGTGAAAAAGTGCAATTTGTAGTATGATTAGATTTTGTACAATTATACCAGTTATCGAATTGTAATCTTTTTCAAATCAAAAGTATTCATATAAAAGTGATTCTTTTAAAAATGTGATTTTTCGGGACTTTATCGATCTCAACTTTTTTGTTGATCAGTCAAGAATTCTTTTGTTATCGAGTAATGTATTTAATTTTCTACCCAGTGGTAGCCAAAAACATTAAAAATTATCCACCATAGTAGGTTATAGGAGGCAGCACTCAAACGAGTTGGGACCCATTTGAGGTGTACCGAAGAATTTGTAATAAAGATTTGTCCTTTTTTGGATCAGAATATGTACATATTAAAATAAATTGTATATTTGTACAATAAATCACGATAAACAATTGCAATAAGCAATTAAAAATATCTCAGGGGTTGAAAGTTAAGAATAAAATCACAGTTTTCTTGGATCAATAACGATAGAAGCAGTACCAAAATGCATGAATAGCACCTGGAATCCAACCACAAATCCAAAGCACAATGTTTATGATTAAATGAAGTAACATATCCGGGCCTGAATTTTTCTGTTTTAATAAACAAATCAAAATAAGAGACTCACCGCCATGCAGTAAAACTGCAACAGGGGGCAGAAAAACACAAAGAATTGCTTCAACAACTTGTCTGGGAGTCCAATAGCGGTCATCATACCTCCGTTTAATTCTAGTTAGAGGCTCGTTATTATTGTTGTTTTCAACAAATTCAGAGACTGATACCTTTTGAGATAAGTTTACAATAATAAAAGGATAACATTAGAGATCGGCCTGGATCTGGATCCAGATTTTGATTTTTCTTGGATCCAGAGTCAAGATCAAAGCATTTTTTAGTGTTCCTTCATTTTGCCTTTATTTTTATTTTTCCTTGACTTAAGGTCAAGAATCTGGTCAAGGATCTCAACCAAAATCTAGGATCTTTAAAAATTTCCGATCTCTAGGTAACATACCTTTTCATTATTTATGCTTCCTTCAGGAAAAGCCAAAGAGGCCGAAAAGCATAGGGAAATATTTAGCAAAGTACAAATAAAAATATATTTGTTCATTTTAATGATTTTTAACGTGAAAATAAAAATGGGAGAGAAAGTAACGTAAACAAAATAATCACGGGCTCTTACATAAAAATATATTTATACAAACAAAAATTGGCCGTGTAAAGGAAATGATGAGTAATCTATTAAATTTTTGTTAAAACAGGGGGAGGCTGTCAATAAATTTCAATGTATTTTGGGTTGTTCTCTACATTATTGCGTTGAAATTATAATGCAATTAGGTATATGTATATAGTACACTTGTAAAATTAGTAATAAAAAGCACAGTTTGAATTTACAATTGTAAATGCAAAATCAGAATTAATACAAATTCTGTTTTTACTCAATTATAGCACATTACAATTACTATTGTAAGGAAGAAGGGAGATTCGGTAGAGCACACTTTTATTCGGTAGAGCACTTGTACGTGGTAGGCGAACGTGCAGAGCAATAATTGCCAGGAGCGCAGGATCGGCCTGGCAAATGCTAAACTTTTACCTCTTCTTAATCTAGGAAAAAACTATCCATGTTTATAAGAATAAATAACAATAGATTACAATTTTGATACAGATAATATTAAAATTGAAATATTGAATAGATATATAAATTAACCGGCTGAGCAAAAACGTAATCGGAGAAATATTGAAAGAAAACAGGCATGAAAATTAAAAAATCTACTACAGTACTAGAGGTGTAGAATTTAAAAATCTTTGGTATATCTTGAAAATATTGAAGAGGTTTCTCTAATAAGATGTTCTAAACGGTACACGACGAATGGGCGCGGCCGAATGGGCGCGGACGAATGGGCGCGGCCGAATAGGCGCGGAGACAAATGGGCGCGAGACGAATGGGCGCGGGACGTTTGGGCGCCCGAAATTATTTTTTCCTAGAAATTTTTTTCTGATTTTTCTGTTCTGATTTTTTCTTCTGGTTTTTTTGTTCTGATTTTTTCTTCTGGTTTTTTCTGATTTTTCTTCTTATTTTTTTGTTGTGATTTTTTTGTTGTGATTTTTTGTTCTGATTTTTCTTCTGATTTTTTGTTCTGATTTTTCTTCTGATTTTTGGATATAGTATAGTATACCGTTTCGACAAAAAACCAATACCATTGATTCGTCTTGGCGAGTTGAGTCGAACCGTACCACTCTTTTTTTCGAGATGCCTGTGGACTGAGATATAGGTCCCCGAAAATCGAAAAACCATATGGGGGAGTAGGTTTGTGTGCTTCTTGCGTTTTGCGTTTCACAATTGCCTCCTGCGCTCACCCCTGCTCCGAAATGAGTGAAAATGGAATAAATTGAAAGAAAATCAGAACAAAAAAATCAGAACAGAAAATCAGAACAAAAAAATCAGAACAGAAAAATCAGAACAGAAAAACCAGAACAGAAAAATCAGAATAAAAAAATCAGAACAAAAAAATCACAACAAAAAAATAAGAAGAAAAATCAGAAAAAACCAGAAGAAAAATCAGAACAGAAAAATCAGAAGAAAAAATCAGAACAGAAAAATCAGAATAAAAAAATCAGAACAAAAAACCAGAACAAAAAAACCAGAACAGAAAAATCAGAATAAAAAAATCAGAACAGAAAAATCAGAAGAAAAAATCAGAACAGAAAAATCAGAAAAAAATTTCTAGGAAAAAAAAATTTCGGGCGCCCAAACGTCCCGCGCCCATTCGTCTCGCGCCCATTTGTCTCCGCGCCTATTCGGCCGCGCCCATTCGTCCGCGCCCATTCGGCCGCGCCCATTAGTCCTGCTCCGGTTCTAAACTCTGCTTACTCTGGAAGACCCTCCGAACCTTTGTTGTTCTTCATTTGTATTTGGAGGATCTCTACCAGTAATAAAGTCATTACCATTAACGTTATTATTTAATTGTCTGAGGTTTTGGTTATCCCAAATTTGTTTTTGTATTCCCTCAGTACTCCCCCCTTCATCAACTAAATAAGCATTGTTTTGAAAAGCTACTGCTTGTTGTTGTTGTTGTTGCGCTAGTGCTGAATTATTCCCCCTTCGAAATTGTGAAGCAAAAAAGGGACTTCCTTGATTATTTTGATGATTATTATGATTGGAGGAGGATTGAAAACTGCTAGTACTTGGACGTATTGGCAACTCATACTCTGCTGAAAATTTGATAGTTTTCCCTCTGGCCCGGCCAAAATTCCAAAAACAAACCCGAATCATTCAAAGCAACATTTGTAGTGGTGGTAGATACTGTGCCATTAGTGCCCTGTTGTCCTAATTGGCGTCGAGGCACCGGTTTGGGTCCAAAACGGGAATGTTTTCTTGAGGAGGAATTTTCTGGGAATTTTTTGTTTTTAATATTTTTAATATTTTATTAACCACTCTTTTCAAAACGCAAAGCAGCAGATGAATCCCCTCCATTAGTTGTTGTACTAGATTCATGTGTGGATGTGCTAGAATCTAGTGAATTCTCGAATCCATTAAAAATTCCAGATGGAAAAGGGTCTCTGGACTATAAAATTGGGAAGGAAAGTTAAATAAATATTTAGACACTTAATTACTTGAAAATGAGTAAGCCCTCGAATAGACTCCATTCTAGGCTGAATATCCAAAAATTTTGGTCTTTGTTCAGCTGGAATTGTCCAACACGACCTCATCACCTGATAAAGCTCTTCTGGGCATTCTAAGGGTCGCTCCAAGCAGATCCCATTGCTAAGCAAATTTAAGACCTTAATATTTTTAAAATCTATAGAGTCAAGCATATTTAAGAGAGACTTCTGTATTTTGTCTGTTAGAATAAGGCTGTTCTCCCAAAGTAATAATCTCCCAAAGTAGAACTCCAAAAGCCCAAACATCGCTTTTTGAAGTGAATAATCCTTGAGTAATCACTTCTGGAGAAAGCCAGCGTAAAGGTAACATATCCTTAAAATGACTGGGGTTAGTTTAAGTTATCCAATTTCCTGCCTGTCCATGCACTCTATAATAATCATCAACAAAAAGAGATCTAGCCAATCCAAAATCAGCAATTTTGGTAACCCTTTGGGGAGACGTTTTGGATGAAATTAGGCAATTCCTGGCAGCAAGGTCACGATGAACGTGCTTATAAGTCTCTAAATGTACACAGCCACGACCAACATCTACGGCTATTGCTATCAAATCGCGCAAACAGAGACGTGAAGAACGGCCTTTCTTGGGGCGGCTGAAAATTTATATGACTCTTTTAATGAATGAGTTAAGAAAACCATTCTCGAAGGAAGCCAAGCAAATCACCCCCATCCATCAATTCAAGAACCAAGAAGTGTTCCCCCTGCTCCATATTAACTCCAAGCAATTTTACAATATTGGGATGATCAAAATTGCTTAGAAAAAATTAAAAATTATTTAAGATTTCTCTAAAAATTACTTCATAAGTATAGCTTCTTTGAGAAATTTAATTTTATTTTCGGCACTATTATCTTTCAGGTATTTGACAGCTACCCGAACACTGACATCCCTGTCTATGCGCATAAATCCCTTTTTAAATAATTTTTTTTTTAAAAATTTATGAAGCTTAGCTACCTCACAAACTCGTCCAAAACTCCCAATTCCAAGCTGTTTAGTTATTTTAACCCTTTCTGGGGTTATTTTTGGCAAAACTTTAAAGAGAAATTTCTATTTTTTAAGTAAATCCTAAATACTTTTAAGCTCATTTTGAACTTCTGGAGAAAATTGCATTTGTGTTTGATGAAATTGCTGGATTTGCTCTCCAATGCTTTCCATGCAAATTGGTTTATGAAGCTTCTCTCGAACCTTGCGCCTTTTTGACATTTTTAGTCTTACTTGAAAAAATAAATTTTCTGATCAATTATGAATCTATGCATACATGTATAATAAGCTCCAGCGCACAATATCAGCGAAACAATTAGCAGAATCAACAAAACATTCCATACCGTGCCTTTCCCATTCCTCTCCAAACTGCCAGCATTGTCTGCCCCATTCACCTTTGTATATCCAAAATCTCCAAACCCTTCAGAATTTGCAGCCCGGACACGAAACTGTCCATCTGCTAGATCTGAGTCTTCACTTCCATGGCGTGCATGGGATTCTGACCAGGTAACACGCCAAAATAGCTTATCGGAAGGAAGACCTCGATCAGCAATTTCCCATTCAGACTGGCTGTTTGGCCTTTATTTAAGGATGATTTCACATTTAAAATTTTTTCCATTAATAACCGAAACTCTACAGCATAATTTTGAATAGTCTCGCCTCCATCAGAATCTGGAGCTGACCATCGCAAAGTCCAGGTTCCTTTAGGATCATTAATTAGTTGAACGTTTGTAGGAGCGGAAGGAGTTCCGGCTGTATAAAAAAGCGTATATTAGACAATAGATTCGGTTCACCTTTTGTCCTAGCTTGCTGAACTTGTTGGAAAAAAGATTCCGTTATCAATACCTTTTCTTTCTTGTTTGAAGCTTCTTCATTTGGAACAATATTATTGTGATATTCGGCCAAATAACGATAATCATATGTTGTGGCTGGTCGAAGATCTTCTATGCAAAATGAATGTTGTGAACCGGTAGATGTTAGGGTTGTATTCTGTTCAAGTGTAAAGGTAGAATTATGAAGGAGAGTCCAAGATGCATCTACTGCACTCTACAAATATTTTTTTGTTTTATCAAGGCAAAATCTATTCAATACTTGTCTATATTGAATAGAAACTTGAATACGTTGAACATAAGGAAATCCATTTTCTGCACCAGGGAGTGTATTCCATCGAAGATTTAACGAAGTACTCGTTGCATTTTCCAATCGTAAAGTTCCTGGAATCTCCCGAGTATGTGCTTGTGTTTCAACAGAGGTAGCCTCTGGATCCTCCACAGCATTTAACGAGATGCGACTGATGTGAAGTGCTAATACCTGAGGGGGGATGAGTTAAAGAGGCTTAAAGCTATCTACCCAAAAATGATAGTCTGTAGAAGGACGCAAGTTTGGCACTTTTGCTTGGCATATATCACTTTCATCGCATGAGACAACATCCGCCGTTGGAGTGGAAAAGTGACCACGTCCACCTTCTTGAGGGCGGACTGCTACTGGAACGGGAGAAACAAGTGAAGAACTTTGTTGGCTTATCTTAAATTGCTCAGAATTTGTTAGAATTTATTTAAGTTACCCTATAACGAATCTCAGAAGCAGGCGCATTCAATAACTCTGGAGGGAGCCAACTCAAAAGTACAGTATCCGGACTGAGAGAAAAGGCCGTTGGTTCTCTCGGAGCTGAAGGAAAGCCAAAGCCAGTGTGTAATAACAATTTCGGTTCAGACTGGCCTTGAACTGGCCAAAATCGGTTTGACCAACCCAAAGAAACATCATAACTAAAAAACTAGAACTTTAAAAAAATTTTAAAAATTAATTTTTACTCCGTATTTTTGTCCAGAACGCCTTGTTCGATAAAAGTTTTGTTGTTAGTTGTTCTAATAATCTTTTCTTTTTCAGTACCTCTCTTCCGGAAATGTAATTCGTATTGAGTTTGAGGTTGTGAAATATTTTGACATTCAATCGGCGGCTTAAAATTCTCGTCCTTTTCTTCTCTTTTTGGTTCTGGCAGTTCTACAACTGCTCCAGTCCTTCCATCATTTTTTACAACAAAATCGACAGAAGAAACGGAAGGCAATTGGAAACAATTTCTGTCGGGAAAGGGTTGTGAGGATTGGGAGACTGTCAATAATTGTTTAAGTGGAGGATTAGGAATAGGAAATTGTGAAACTGAAGCAGATAGGCGATCATAGACAAGCAAATCAGTAGGTGTCGCAAAAACAAAAACTTTGTCTGCTACAGCAAATAAAGATATAGCCTTTAAACCACGTTCTTTAAGAAGAGTTTAATTTAATAAAAAATCCTTTTAAAGTTTACCCCCAAACATTTCCCAATTAACATTAACTTCTGGACAATTATCTGATCCAATTTTTAGCTCCATTAATCCGTTCCAAGTAAGAGCATATAATTGGGGAGAAGCAGCTCTATTCCAAATAAATTCTCCAACAATAGAAGTTATTGTCTTTTGTTTCAGACACCCGGTTGTCAGCTCCAAATTCGTCTCAGTTCCATTATTCAAATTCAACGCAAGTAGGGAGCCATTTTTTGTAAGTAAAATAGCAGTGCTACAAAATACAAAAAATATTGGAGGCTCAATATAGATTTACTTTGTAAACGGATCAAAAATTAATTGTTTCGCATCCTGCGCCCCCATAGAAAGTTGAAAAAGCCGTTTAGGACTAATTGTGGTAGCTGAATCTTGTTGTAGTTGATCTAGCTGTATTTGCATTAATGCTCGATTGCCGACCAAAAGTAATCTGTTGGCAACCCAATCAGATGTCATAGCATCAATTTGTTGTTGTACAAAATCACCGATGAGAGAAGCCGGAAAATAATTATTATTTAGTAAAGTTTCCGGAAAATATTTTTTAATTGAAAGTTTTCCGGAAAATACTTTAATTGTTTCCGGAAAATAATTAAAGCGTTTTCGTAAATATAAATGTTTACGGAAAACAATAATATTTCCGGAAAATTTAAATGTTTCCGTAATATAAATAAGATGTTTACGGAAAATGTTTCCGGAAGAAACACAAAATTCCAACCTTATAAACGACCTGATCAACTTGATTAATATCCAATTTAACCAAGAATAACTGGGAGGAAGGAGAAGATGATGATAACATTTCAGTTTCTTTTCGAATTGCATAAAGCTCATTTCCAACAAATGTAAGTGATTGATATTGAGATGAATGAAGCATTTGTTGTTGTTGTTGAGATGGTTGTTGTTGCTGTTGTGTTGTTTGTCTTCTTCGATCTTTAGTGGGAATTGGTATATGACGCAATTTCCTTATACTCGCACCACTTTTTGATACTTCTATTGTCCAATTTTGAATAGCTACGAGTGATTCTGTTGAATCGATGGCAAAAAGACGGATCAGGGGTTTAAACTCTAAAGATATATAATTTTAATTTTGAGGTAAATTTCACTTAGAAATTACCACTCCCGTCGATATCAGCTAAAGAAGAAGGCGGGCCAATTAATTGTTGATCATTAATTGCATAGACTAAACAACCAACTTTTCCAGAGCGTACAGTAAAAGAGAAAGAGCGATGATTACTTTTTAGTGTAACATTCATATATTGGGTAGGGGAACTGTTCGGATCAGATGTTGTTTGAGTTGCTCCTTGAGAGGAAGATAGGGAAGTACTGCTGCTACTAGTTGCTCCTTGTGTAATTGTGCAGTTTAATTGATAACCTAATTTTTCTCCATTCCATTCACTCGGTTCATGCCAAAAAATGTCTATAATTGCTCGACTCCCGTCTACTGTTCTCTGTTGTGTAGCATAGATGCGCACACCCTCGGGTGCTGTTGGTGGTTTAGTAGCTGCATTTAGCCCTGTCTGATTAGCCAAAACACGGATCCACGGACTAATAGCTTCAACTTGGGCATCAAAACGTTGTCGGGAGTTCCAGGCTTGTAAAAGTTTTGGAGGCAGGGAAAAACTGTTTTCTTGACAAACAATTAAATTAGGTTCTTTGCCAGAAAATCCATCACGAAATAGAGATAATTTGTAGAGCAAAGGTATTAGTTGATGCGATTTTAAATCATCTGTTAGTTAAATTTAAAGTGAAAATTTTTCAAAATTCTTTCTACCCTCTGAGGAAGTTGCTGACGGACCAACCTCCCCATTACCATCTCCTCTAACAACCGACCATCGCAATTGTGCCGTTTTTTCATCAAAATGAATAGGTCCATCAAAGTGAAGAAATCTTCGCTCAAAAGGAGAAACGCTGTCAGCAACCATTAAATGATTTATTTCACGAACAGCAAAATTCAAATTTATATTGGTCAGGTCATAATCAAGTGTTCCAAAGTAACCATCTTCAGTTAAAATTAAAAAACGGCCGTCAATGAACCCGCCAACTTGTCGAATTCTATTTAAATATGGCTTAAAGAAAAGTATACTTTCTTTGAATACCTGTAAGGCAACCCAGTAGGCACAGAATTTACCAGCTGAAAAGGCTGGTTCAAATCAACAGGTGCTTGAAGCAATTGAACTGCACCAGATGAAAGTTGAACGAGTAATAAGATCCGTTGTCCTTCGTGACTATCTGAATTGTCATCTACAGCAACTCCAACAACCTCACCACATTCCTCATTTCCTACAGCACAATTATAAATTCTGGGAAAAAAATTTTTTCTAAGAGTTAAAGAAATATTACGAGGAATTACTCCCAGTCTGGGATTCAGATTTCCGAACATTTCGGTTCGGAAATCAGATCCGGATATTTTCCAGGATATGTCAATCTCACTTCCAGGGAATCTTTCAGTTAAATAATCAAAATAAATTACAATTTGTCAAAGCTGGAAGTCATCCGATACACCATTAATGAATAAGATGAAGCTAAAATTACAGAAGCTTTAGATGAAATTAAAGTTATTTGATGAATAAATACAGATTCCAAAAATTTAAAATTATTATTGTCGAATCTCTGAGTAATTGAAGCATCCTTTCTAGATGAACTAAACAAAACATTTGAGGTATTGTCGAAGGCAATTGCTATTCCTGCTTCTGTTGGTATTTGAGGGTCTGAGGAGGAGTTTTGAATCAGGAAATTTTTAAAATTAAATTACAAAATAATTTTTGTTCATCAGTAAATTCTCTTCCCTGCCAGTCAAAAACATTTATATTTGAAGAATGTAAAGTTATCATATCTGTTGTTGGTGAGGAGGATACTCGTTTATTTAAAAGTGAAATTTGTTTGTGTGATTGAGCTAATTTTATTGGCTGACTTTTGGCGGTGATTTGAGCTGAATACAACATTGGTTAGTCTAATAAAGTTTAAGGATATGTAAGGCATTTTAATGGAAGATGGCATCCACTGGTCTAACGGTCCCGATTCACAAAAAATCTGGAATTCCCCCCAAAAATTGGATAACGTTGTCAGCTAGATAATAATAATAACTATCTTTTAGTTTGCCGGCTAGACCTATAATATCTTTGGTTAAGGGCATAAGTTGAATTTTTATTCGTCCGGAAGGCTTATTTACTTTACCTGAACATATTTTATTATTATTTGCAGTGCATACTCTAACTTTTGCAGTATAATAGCCTCCGGAAGGAACATTGCTTTCAAGCTGTATTGCAGGTGAATGAGTGTCCTGCGTAAATCCTTTTGCATATATCTTTGTTATTGACTCTGATAAATTGCTAATACTATCGGTTTTATTGTCATTAATCTCTGTAGAATTATCCAAATCACTTGAACTATCCAAATTAATTTTTGTAAAATAGTCCTCTTCATTTTGTAAAATATAGTCATAAGTGAGTGAACGCCATGTCCCTATCGCTATAATTATTTGATTTAGGTGTCTTAATAAATTAATTAAAGTACCTTGAAAAGGCAGAAAACTAGGTGATTTCCAGCTAATAAAAGCTTCCGTATCAAACAAAATTAATCCAACTTTGTTTGGGGGAAACATGAAAGGAAGCTTGGGGAAAGGTTTGAGTAAAGTAAATTCGCGCACAGGGCCAGCAAATAAACTAAAAATAAATTTTAACTTGAATTTTTTGATCCAAATTTACTATTTATTTAAATGAATTGTTTTGTGTTGGTGTTCAAACTCCTCACTAAATAAACAGCTCTCCCATGGATGTGAATCCCCACAGCTTGTACTGATCCAGAAAAGGCGATTTTGATAAAATGCTGAACGTATAACATTTCGATAACGATCATTTAATGTCCATCCTTCACGTTCGTCATGAATATTGGAATCTACTAGATCTCTACCTTAATAATTTAATTTTCATTTATAATGAGAGAATTCAAGTAATTTAAGTTCCAAATTTACCAACTCATCAAATGCCCAGATTTTGTTACTACAAACAATTTCTGGTCACTAACATCAACTTGAACAGTATTAGCAGCTGGAATATCAGATATACGTCGGGTAATGGTCTGAGAAAAATTTTGGGGGGCATCTATTGGAAATAGATGCATTGAGAAAACATCCCCAACATTTGTGGAATAATAAATGAAACTAAAAATTTAAAAGGCGAATTAAATTTTAAATAATTAAAAGGACCCGTTCCAAGGATCACAGGCTATCCTTTGAACATAATTAGGAGTACTAGTTAGCAACATATTTGTTGTTGTATTATCACAAGTGTTTATTTTGCAACGAACAATTCCAACTTTATCACGGATGGCGTAAAAACGCTCCTTTAAAAATGTATTTTTATTGTTAGTTTTCCGGAGAGCTTATTAAGCTTATTACAGCAACAGAAATTAGGTATCTGTTATTTTCCGGAATTTATTAGTCTATTCCGGAATTTATTTCTTTTCGGAATTTATTTATCTTTTTCCGGAATTTATTAATTCCTTTCCGGAATTTGCTAATTCTTTTCCGAAATTTATTTTAAGCTTCCGGAATTTATTTTTAAGGAATTTATTAGTCTTGTTCCGGAATTTATTTATTCTTTTCCGGGATTTATTTATTTAGTTCCGGAATATTATTATTTTTACCAAATTCCCTTGCACATGTTTTTCAGGAAATTTTTATTTTCTCACTATACCTGTATAAAGTCGACAACAATCTGTGTGATTGAAACTCCATCCGCCTCCCTAACTTTCCTCGCTTGTGTTTTAATTTGTTCCATTGTTCTATTAATCATTTCCAATTCATTTCTAGATTCAAACAAAATTTCCAAATTAAATATAGCCCCATCGGAAAGCCCAATAAGCATTTCTGTTTGAGAAAGAGCACATATAGAAGTGATAGTTTGTGAGTCATTCAAGGAAAATGCGACTTTTATGGGTTCAGTTAGCAATACAAAATCGTGCAAATCATCGATAAGATAGAGAGAAGAACCATCAGTAAATATCAATAATGGAGGTGTTGCTTTGGGTTCTGAGAGTTCAAAAAAAATTTTTTTTTAATTTATAGTTAATAGAACCCTCAATCTCTTCCATGCTTATATTTAAGTGAAGTCCTTTTTCAGCAATTAAATCTTTATCCTCTCCTTTTCCTCCTTCCAACGGATGTCTCTTTTCTAGAGAGGAAGAGTGCTTCGAATCTTCATCCCCATTTTCTGATAAACTTCCGGTGTCAACAATTATAAGGCGAAATTCTCTTCCTTCTATTATATTAGTTAAATTTCTAAAGACATGACATTTTGCGGAAGTCATTTCTGAAGCAATTAGGCCATCCAATTCTCCTTCTTTTGTGGTATTAAATAGTTTAAGTTTAAATTTATTTGGAGAATCTGAATCCCAACAAGCAACAAAACTTGAAGAGGAGAGTTGTAAGAAGGAGCCTGAAGAAGGCTGAGGCAATTGTGTTTGTAAAATATTTTTTTCTGGGAATGTAGATTGCCGGAAATGCTTAGAAGAAACTATTATATTATCGCGCCAACTTGCTGCTAGTCGAAGCTTAAATTTCCAAGAATGATTTTAATTAATGGAGGGATTCTAAAATACCTCAATATCAACATAATACGTGTCTAGCGACACAAAAACAGTAGAAATTAAGGAGCTTTCTTTGAATGCCTGTAAAATAATGACTGTTAAATGCATGTAAATTATCAGAGATTATTTACTTTCTCATCCATTCTCGTCCATAACCATCCTTGTTTACTCCCTGGACGACTCTGTGCAATCCACTGAATGTTGGTAGTTGATACTTCTTTGAGAAGGTTCGACTGAGCCTCAGGAAATGACCAATTCATTCCCAGTCCTAGAGTAGCGTCATAGAATGATTCCACAGAGGAAAGATCAAGAATGCCTGAACAGCTATTTTATTGATAATTTTGTAATAAATCCGACCCTGTATCTTGTGAAGGAAAATATCAGTAACTGCACGGCATCCCTGATTGCAGGCATCCGCCTCAGCACCGATAGGATCACATCGAGAGTTACAACTGGAATCGTGGGAGTCTAAATCTTGGCAACCTAGTTTGCACTAAAATAAGGATTCTGTTCAAATTTTTTATAAAAGAATATACTGCGTCTGTAAGGCAATCAGTATCACAGTTGCTTTGGGAAAAATTTGACCAGTCTAGACTTCCATGGGTTAATGGAAATGCCTGAAGAAATATTAGGAATGCTTGAAAACTAAAAAATTCTACCAAATTTCTTTCCTGGCAAAGTAGTTGGCATTGATGGAGCGAATTTGAAAATACCGTTGCAACGGTAACTTGAATATAATCATTTACGAAAATGAGGAGAAATGTGGATAGAATGGCACAATTTTTTCTAAAAAAGAAAATGAGGGGAATCCAATCTTGTGCTATGAGAGTATGATATCCACAATAGGGATAGGACCGGAACGGTATGTCAAACAAAAATCTAGAGTATCAAGAACGAGACTTGGATCTACTTCAGGATTTTTCGATCTCGAGAGAGACATTGATCTAAATCGAGATCTTTTGGGACATCGATCTCGATTCTTCTAAGACAACCCCAGATTCAAATTCACAGGGTTGTCAAACTCCAAAGTTACTGACTTACTGACAGCCTGATATCTACCCTCTTGTTTAATTCAAAATTACCTATAAAATTTAAATCTGAGCAAATTAAATGGATCACAAATAAAACTGGCATTAATGGCAAATAAATATTTTAAAAATAAATGAAGCATTTGATCAAAATTAAATTAAATATTTTCAGATTGCTATGATCATTTTTTACATTTTAAACACAGTGTGGTCTTTGCTATGAATAATCATTAAATTGAAAGTAAAAATGAAAAAAAATGGTGTAAAAGTAGCCATAGAAAAATAATTGACGATTAAAATGTCAGATTAAAATTGCTTTAATTCTCATTGATATTAATGGAAAATTAATAGATCTTTTATCAAAACTTAGGGAAAATTGATTTCTAAAGGACTTGGATTTGTCTGAATTTTTGTACAAATTAATTTTATTAAATAAAAAATAAATTCCTTTTTGAATAAGCATAGAAAAGTGAGAGATGTTGGGCGGCTGGTTTTCGGACATTATTAAAATATTGATTCAATGGGCAAATATTTTAAAGGTAAATTTCGGACGATGAAAATAAGCGGAAGGGAAAGGAGCGGAAGGGTAAAGGCTAATGTATACAAATAAATTAAACTATAAATATTTATTTTTTAAATTTTACATTAAAAATTTATTGTGTACATAAACAAAGGTCAGTTTAATATGAAACAATTTTTATTGAATTGCACCAATTTCAAGAATATAGGTAAAAAATAAAAGACGAATAATAAGAAGCAAAATAAAGAAAAAGGCCTTGACGAGAAATATTAAAGTAAATCTAATGGGGGAAATGGCATGCGCGGGTGCGCGACACATAATAATCAAACAATCTGTCATTTAGACCCCTTTCTGGTGAATGGAAGAAATGGCAAAGTGTTTGTAGATCAGTTATGATCAATATGAATACAACTAATTGAATAAATTTATTAATGAGCTCATGAGAGAAGAATGTCTAATATTACAAGTTTACAATTATAATAAGAATACTACGAGCTTTTTGAAAAAATAATAGACTTGTGTGGTTTAAAAAGCTTATCATAGGAAGTTCAGGATATTTTTAAAAAAAATAAATAATTCCGGAAAGCGGAAATAATATTTATTTGTTTAATGTTTCCGAAAAATATAACTTGATATTCTCCGGAAATGTCAGGATCGGAAAACGGAAAAACAAAGAAAACCGGAAAACAAAAAATAATCCGGAAAACAAAGAATATGTATAATACATTCATATATTCTCCAGAATGGTCTCCGGAATTTCACCGTATCTCCATAAATATCAGAATAAATGTTAAATACATATAGCTGCGCATTTCTAATTTTAACACAAATATACATATTAATTATTTCACGTTTTATTTAATTTATCGGCGTCTCGCATTATTAACCACACTCTTGTTGATCATAAAATGAATGGCGTACATGTTCGTTAATTGATCCAAAAGTTTAAGGTAATAAAACACAAATTGTAAAGAAATTAGTGTTTCTGGAGAATTTTGAAGAATTTGTGTATAAAAATTTTTTAGAAATGCAATCAAGTTTACAAGAAAATCAGCAATGAAGGAATACAAATGAGTTACAGTAATCTACGAGCTTTTCTGAAACAAATGAGCTTCGTATGTTTACCAAGCTTCTCTTGCAGGACAAGGATAACAGTAATCTACGAGATTATTGAAACAATGATAGGCTTGGTTTTAGCATGTTTCAGATTATTTTCCAAAATTAAAAATTACATTTATAAATTAAAATGTAACAAATTTTACATAATGCCCATAAAAATTTTAATAAACATATGATAAAAATTTTTCCCTATTCGACATATTATTTTTTAAATATGACTCATTCCTATTTATTTACAAGGTCATTATTTATTTTTATACTAATTAGAATTGTTTTTTATTATTCCAAATGATTATAAGCAATTTCCACCTTCATTCCAAGAAGCAAAATTTTATGACGTCAGAAAACGGCAATTTATTTCTTTTGTTATTGCGCACTTTTTATAAAAGTAGTGTTGAAAAAGAAGCTTCTTTAAATGGAAAAAGGGGAGGAATGGATTAAAAGAATACAGGATTGTAGTATAAATAATGGGAAGAATTTGTTATATTTTCATTTTAAATATTTTTTAGAAAAAATTTTAGGAAGGTCTTAAGAGGATAGGCGACAGTGGGCATGTCTGTACCTGCAACTTTTAGGCATTTATTGCTAGAAGGGTGCTTAGTTAGTATGCTTAGGATCTACGCTTTTCAGCGTATCCTAATCCCTTTCTCATTACAATAAAACAAATTGGAAGGAAATTGAAAGGGGAATTGCAATTCAAGTCAATTTCAACTTGAACCTTTTTCCTATTAATTTTCTAAATTTATTTTTAAGGCTAATATTTTTAAAAATTTTATTTTATTCTTTATTTTCATTAGAAATTTTTATTAAGCAATTTCAATCATCAATCTTTACATATTTTCACCTAGCATTTTCATTTTTCTTTTAAATAGCCATTAGAAGATCCGCATTAATCGAACCGCGCAGTGTTCATCCATAGGGCGACAACAACCAACAACGAACAACAAAGGAAAAGTAAAGCAATTTGAAGGGGAATTGAAGAAGTTTTTTAACGAAAGAGGAGAGAAAATATTCGTGTCCGCGACATTAACTTGACAATTTTTGACCAAAAAATTTCTCATGTTTATTTATTTTTGGCTATTAAAATAACCTAAAGAATGGCTACTTAACCTTGCTGTTTTTAACAACTCACTAAAATAATTTAAAGTAAAAATAAAAATCGTGATCTCAACAACTTTTGACAGACTTATTGACAGCTGTAATTTATTAATAATTTAATTATGGAATTTTTAAGTAAGGAGTGGGCAATTTACAAAATTATTTTGTTAATAACTCAATATGGATTATCTGCATTTATCTCTCCAGTTGCAGGCATTCCACGTTTGGATAATTGGGTTTGTGATAGTTGCTGAAATATGGCTTACCGAATTCCATCTAGGGCTAGAGATTTTTAAATAGGAAGGAGCTTGAGGAGCTTTAAGTAGGAAAGCTTCAATTTAATTTTTTCGATAAACATGTTAAACCTATTTATAAACGTTTTAAATGGTGCCAGATAAAGTATATATTTTATATATCCAAAATATGTAATACATATCATGGACTTCCTAGTAAGCTTAGTAAACCATAGAAGCCTCTAGTTGTCTAAAAAAGCTTGTAGATTACTGTAGCTTTTATTAGTCATTTACACTCAAAAATATCAAAACGAATATAGTACATTTTAATTCAGAATAATGTAAACGGACAGCCTTTACAACAAAATCCAAATGATTATTCCAATTATGTCCATCCTTACCAGCTTTATTCTCAATGGGGATTTAATGGACATGCACAAACTGTACAGCCTTCACAATATTTTCAGGCAACTACTAGCCCCATATAATTTTTTAAAATTGTATTTAGCCTTATTATTCACCTTCCACTCCTCCATCTTCATATCAAGTTCCATATGCCTCTTACAGAAATTCTGCATTTTCATACCCAACAAAACAGATTGACAATGTTCAGAAACAACAATTAGTCAATATAGCTGATGAAACAGAAAGTTTTTATTCTGAAAAAAGGAAATCACCCCAATTTGTTGATGAAAATAATAGAGGTTCTGAAGATGGAATTCAACGAATTCTAAAAACCGTGGCTGAAAAATTGCCCAAAATTGCTGAAACAATGTCGAGATTTGGCAATAAAGATAACAAGTTTGTTGAATAAACTATAGTAGGTCCTCGACTCGTGGGGGAGACTAGAGATCGAGCTAGAGAAGCGGTCCTAGACTAGAGAAATGAGATTCTAGACTAGAGAAGGATCAAACTGGGCCTGGACCAAGAGTCAAGTCAATGCATCCTCAGTGTCCCTTATGCTTCGATTACCTTGATCTATGTCTAGGTAATGAAGTCCTGCTTAATAATATTTGGAAAGAAAAACCCCCAGTTAGCTACCAGCATTTAAAATCCAGTGAAGCACATAGTTTTGATATTTTTAATTTAGTCCAACAACCTCCAATTTTAGAGAAGATATCACTAATATAGACAAACAACAAGGCATATATCCGCCTAAAGATTCTTCGATAATCCCATATTCATTAAATAAAAGAGAATATGAATTAAAAGAACAAAATCAAAATTCTCTATCTTCATCACCTTTATTGTCGACTTTTGGAAAATTATTGTCAGCCTTTAATGCTGGAAGTAATAATCAGAATATTATGCCTACAACAACTGCGAGTAGTAGTGTGGTTGTTGACTCAAATAACGGCGAAAATCCTCTAATGAAGGTAAATTTTGTGAATGGACCTTGAATAATGAAATCCTTTTAAGTCTGTGGATTTATCACCTGAATTAATCTATCAACAAAAAAGACAAGTATACAAGGGAGAACAACAATTGCCAGACGATAAGAATTATACCCCTCATTTAACCCCGCCACCAGAACTACCATCACTCTCACAACAAAATCCACTAAATTCATTTCTTCAACAATTTGGCATCTCCAATTTAATGCCAATTGAAAAAGCTGAAAAAATTGTAGAAAATAAGCCAAGGGCAGAAAAACAAAAGGAAGAAAATGGTGATATAATTGGAAGTTTAATGCGTGGACAAATGCCTCAAATGCCTGATTGGTTAAGTCAATTCGGGCTTGATTCAATGCTTGGACAAAATTTAAGTAATAATGAACAGCAACAATCTGGCAATGCATTGGCACAAATATTTGGAAAGAAAGATGCTAAAAATGGTGGAGGAGGCGGTGCCCTTTCCTCCTTCTTTGGATCTGGTTTAGATGATGCTCCTAGGAAATAAAAATATGATTGAAAATTTAGAGGATAATCGATGCCAAAAATTTTTTAAATTATGTACATATTTTTGGCTTGCTTTTTAATAAACAATTATTTAATATTGCCAAGATGAGCTTTGTTATTATTCGAGCATCTTTGAGTTACAGTTAGAGTAGCACGAGGTCGAGGTTTTTCGAAAAAACCGAGGCCGAGGATCACCGAGACTGGAAAAGCCGAGATCGAGGTCGAGGGGCAAATTTTGACCCGAGACCGAGGTCGAGGACCGAGGAAAACCGAGGTTTTTAAAAACCTCCATAGATTTTCAAAATCCAATTAAATTTACTAAATTTTATCAAAATTTCACTAAATGATTACAAATTAATATAATGGAGATGACCATTATAGATATGAAAGCTAAAATCCTTGATCAAATAATTTCAAAGCTTTGATCAGCTTTTTTCAAACACTGTATTTTAAATTTGATTAGCATGAAAGTGAACTGGCCAACCGAGCCGAAATTTTCGATTAACCGAACTGAACCGAAAATTTGTCAAAGATTAAGGAGATCTATTGAGATAAGGATTTGAGTGATTGAAAAAAAGTGGATTTGAGTGATTGATAACGGGTGATAAAAAGGGTCGAATTGATTAAGGGGGTTCTAATAGATATTAGTTTATTAATAACGGATAAAGGGATTTGAACCGATAAATTGAACCGAAAAGACGGATAGACGGATATGGGGTCCCGGATAGACGGTCCCTGCTCAATTGAGTCCCGGCCCTATAACTTAGCAAGTAATGGTCATTTTTTCATGTTCTTGATATCATTGGATAGAGAAAAAATCAGAATTTTTGACCGATTGATAAAAAAACTTATGATTTGAAAATTAACTTTTTTAAAAAAATACGATTTTTCGGCACTTTATCCATCATAACCTTATAACAACAATCGGTCAGGAATCTTGATTTTTTGGTATGTTGTAGCCTATTTAATGCACTATCCAATGGTACCAAGAGTAACCTGCGCCGCAGGCGAAAATTTTAAGAATTTTGGAAGGCTATGAAGCCAAAAATCTTCCTTTTCCTGCGCCGCAGGCGAAAATTTTGAGAATTTTGGAAGGTAAGTCACCATATTACTTCCATATTTTACAAAAAAGCAATTATTAGGGGTGTATATTTAGCCTCGGTCCTCGGCCGAGGTTCGGGCCGAGGACCGAGACGAGGTTCCGAGGCCCGAGGTCAGCAAAATCGAGGTCGATGTTTGAAAATGGCCGAGGACCTCGGCCTCGGCCTCGGCGAGGCCTCGACCTCGTGCTACTCTAGTTACAGTAACATACGAGCTTTTTGAGACCAAACGGCAACGCTGTGGTTTAGCAAGCTCTTCTAGGAAATTAATATAATATGTATTTAAATTTGAATATAACGGATCTAATGATATTAAATCTATGATAATTTTAATAACAACCAATTTAGAAAGATTCAAACTTAATCGAGGATTAAGAAATTTTTAAAAAATGCAAAAATTAAAATAATACAAAAATCAGAATAAATGCAGAATCAAAATAATAGTATAATCCCAAAAAAAATGTTTATCTTGTTCATTTGATCATTGTGATCCTCTCATATTTTTCTGTACTTGTTGTGGTCCCATCATTAAAAGACTGCGTTGCTCGTATGGCAAAGATTGAATGTATGCCTTAAATTGGAGTTTTTAGTTTTTTTCATTATTTATTATGCCTGTAATTCCTGTTGTTTCTGAGCCCACGATTTTTCCTTATTGCGATGTATAGCTTTAAGTTTGTTTCGAACATCCTCTGGAAGACGTTCAAATCCAGGGGGTGGAGGGATTTTGTCAAGAATCTGGAAATTTTGATTTTTGTTCATTAGATGACCTTCTTAAATAAATCTTGCCTCATCTGGAAGTGAAGTCATTATTTTGTCTATTTTTTCCTGTTTTTGTAGGAAAGACAAAGAAGGATCGGCATGGATTGCCTTGAAAAATATTTTCAAAATTAGAAAAAAGTTTGAATCACCTTCAATTTTTGTATAGCATCTGAAGGAAGGACCTTTTCCAAATAGGGCGGCAATTCAGGCTGTAAAAATATAAGCGATATAAGGGGAAGATTAATAAAATAATTTAATTAAATATTATTTCAAGAAGCTTAGTAAACGAACAAATTCTCTCCCTGTTTAGCCAAGCTGCTATATTTTAAATAAATTTTTTTTAAAAACTAAACAAATTGGGGAGGAGTTTGCATCTTCATCATATTATCAGCTTCATCCTTTCCCTTTTTAATCTCTCCATTATTTTCAGATTGTTGTTTATCTTCAAAAGCTAATACCAAAAATGTATTTAAAGCAATAATTAAAATTAGGGAGAAAATTGAATTTTTAGAGAAATTCATTTTTAGAAAAGAATTTTTAGAAAAAAATTTTGTAAATGAAATTGTCCGAATGAAAGTCTCGACGTTTTATTTGAACAAAAAGAAGGGATAAAATGCCCCTTTTATAATACTTGACCCGCTGCAAAAAATTTTTTTGGTGCTTTGAACGAATTTCTTTTTTTTGTGCACGTTTGAGAGATTTTAAAAATAACAAGTCAAATAGCACAGAATGGTGGCCGAAAATACACATTATTATTTTTATTTTAGATTTATTTGTAGTCGAGAGTAAATTTTTTTAAAATGTTTGTTTAAAGTATCAATTGGGTTACAGCTTTTTAAATAAAGAAATTTTCTCCCTGTTTAGCTGAGCTACTTCAATTGAGTCTTATACTTTGGAAAGAATAGAACCTTAAAAATATTTTTTGGTATATTTAAATAGAGAATTGAATAGAGAATTAAATTTGCTACAAAATGATAAAAGAAACAAAATTTTAACTTGAAAAATTGAAAAAAGAAAAGTTGAAAAACCTTCAAAAATAGGCTTAGAAGAGATAAAATGCCCACAATTTTCACAAAAACTGTATCTGAAAAAACTGAAGAGGAATTTTTCTCACGCCAAAAAATTTCAAAAATTTTTTCCAAAAATTAAAAAATGTACTTTAATTAATTAATTAATATCAGTGACTCAAAAGTCTACGAAAATGAGAGACTACAGTATACTTGCAATCTAATTAATCTCTCGTTTGTTTGTACACTTAATTTTAGTCCGATTCTAAAATAAACTTAAATTTTAAAGTTTATTATAGCCCTATTTTGCAAAAAATCTTTTATTCACCTTTCCGTGCTGTTCCCTGCCTTTAGGTGTAACTCATAGCCGATTATAGTTCTCGCGCAAATAAATCCAAATAAAATTGTTATTATTTTTAGTTAAAAATTTTATAAAAATTTAAAATTATAAGGAAATTGAGAAATAAACTTGATCAAAAAATGTATACAGAATACAGTTTTTGGGCGTCCTTGAAAAATAAAAGTACAAGAAACCGGTGACGAAATAAAAAAGAAATTTCGCGTAAATTTATATTAAAATGAACAAAGGTATTTAATGACAGATTAAATTAAATCAAGCGTTAAAAAAGTTTTTAAGAAAGCTAAAATAACGCTGCACTTTATGTGGTTAAAGGTTGATTTGTGAGAGAGAGAGAAAAAAGTTTTCAAGAAAAATGGGAGGTTTTAGTGATGATACACTTGAGTTTTTGCAATATAATTAAATAGTGGACTGATCATTTTTAATCAGTTTAGCACCATTCGATAGAGAATTGAATACACTATAAGATGAAAAATAAATCAAGCTTTAATTATATTTATTGAAAAAGTTATGAACGGAAAAGTGACACATTTCTGGTCAAAAGGACCATTTTTGCAGTTTCCTGGTGATTTTTCATTGCTAGATTTTTAATTAAAATTTAAAATTTTTCTTTTATTTTTATTTAATAACTGACTCAATTCTCTATCGAATGATACCAAAAGAACTTTTAAAGATGCCCTTATTCTAGAGTTATAATGCATGGACTCAACTAAACATGCCTTGAAATTTAAAATGAACGTTATTTTTAATTTTTTTTTCTCAAGGTCATTAAAATTCAAATAGAGTGTTATTTTGCTCTTTTAAGCATCTCAAATTCAAAGAGGAACCTTATTTTAATCGAAAAAATAATGTGCCGGAATGGGCGTTATTAAAAAAAAATTTTGTATTGGGTGGTCTATGATCAGAAAACAATGAGGAGGAGGTTCTGCTACATAAGGAAGAAAATTTCAATTTAAAAGGTGTCAGTTAAAAAAATTATTTGAAATTCAAACAAATTAGGCTGGAGAATAAATTTATCAAAAAACGAAATTCTTAAAGTTTCCCGGCACTTTAAAAATGTTGAACTACCTTAAAACACATCCAGCTTTAATATATTTATTGCTTTTATTGGGAGAAGCAAGTTGTAATTATTTTGAATCAGAATTAAGCTTAGCTAATGACAAAACTTGTAAAAATATTTTTAAAATATTTGTAAAATTTATAAATCTAGCCATAGTTCGCAAATGTTGTCCTAAAGAGAGGATTAGACACCATCGGAGACCGTTGCATTGCTGCCAGGATGGGTTATTTGGTATTGAGGAATATGGTTATTTATTAAAAGAATGCGCAGATCAAGGAGTTTCGAGTGTAATTATTTTAAAATTTTTGTAAAAATTAATTTTGTCCTTAAAGGATTCCATAGTCAAAACAATCAGATGTGCTCAACAAGAAATACATGGTGAAAATGCAGTGGAGATTTGCAGTAAACTTAATCAATTTAAAAAATTTTTTTTTACAGTCAGTCCAATAAAATGACCCTTATCTACCGAAACATACTCTCAAGATGGGATTACAAAGCAAAATACAAATTATTACATCTTAGAGGATTAAATGAACAAGGGACCTCACTTGATCTATCTCGAGCCACCCCAATCGCTCTCTTCAATATAAGCTTATTGAATGGGCAAGGGACATCTCTTAATCTATCTCTATATTACCCTCAATTTTGCTTTTCAATATATGCTTAATCCCTCGATATCTCCCTCAATCCAACTCCTAACTCTTTCTTACTCCTTTAATCCATTTAAATCCTTTTTTATTTGTTAAATTGTATTAGAATTGATAGTTAAAAATTTATTCTGAAAATAAAATTTACGTTATTTTTAGAAGCCTATTGCTGCGAATTATTCAGAGATAATAATTGCTCCAAAATCTGCTTAACAAATATTACCAAAGTTAACATGTCTATCGAAATATTATTCGAGCTGTTAAAAAATTGCAGGAATCATGAGAATTATGGGGTAAAAAATTTTTTTGAAAATTAAAAAAAATTAAAAATTAATTTTTAAAGGAGGTCCATGATTGTATCTATTCAAAAAGACCAAAAAACATGGATGCCGCAGAGTTGGAAATTTATTGTAAAAGGGCTATTAATATGGTCTAAATTTGGAATTTATTTTTTAATTTAACTATTTTACTCGATCTCTATTTATAAATTTAATTATTTATTTTTGGCAATAAAATTTGATTTAAAAAATATTTTAAGTTAAGGAAAAAAATTTTTCAAGGGAAAAAATTAATTTTCTCAATAAATAATTTATTAGGCAATAAAATTAACTGTCCTTCTTGATTTTGTTGTAATTCTGCTATAGGTACAGTGCGTCCGTAAATTATACGACCACTTGTATTTTTTATCATATCTTATCTTTAATATGATATTTCCGCTTCATTTCTTTATTATATTAATTATTTATGTATTAAGAACTTCTAGGCAAAATTTCATTTAAATATTCTGAACCATCCCTCAGAAAATTAAATTTAATTAAAGGTAGTCGTTTTTCAAGCGTCCGTAAATTATACGACCACCTTGGATAATCATGTTTTGGATAGTAGGAAAAATCCACAAAAATTCTGGTAAACATATCTATTGATATGAATAAAAACTTCAAAAGAAACGAAGTTCTAATATATCTCCATCATCAAGATCTCGAAGCCCGAAAATCAACGGAAAACCGTGGTAAATGCCTTAAAAAAATATTTTCGATCCCTTATAGACTAAATTAAATTTTTATTTTAGAATTTTCTAAAAGCCCTTTAAATTTGCTATAATACCAGAAAATTTTATTTTACAGAAAATTTTTTCCATTAAGTTGTACTTCATTAAATTTTTAAGGTGCTAAGAAAGGGCATTTCATGAGGTAGATTTAATGATTTTCATGTCCATTGAATTTAAACCTCAATATCTCCAAGGTAGAATTTTTCGATTTATCAACAATAAGGGTTTCTTATAGCAAATTTAAAGGGCTTTTAGAAAATTATAAAATAAAAATTTAATTTAGTCTATAAGGGATCGAAAATATTCTTTAAAGACATTTACCACGGTTTTCCGTTGATTTTCGGGCTTCGAGATCTTGATGATGGAGATATATTAGAACTTCGTTTCTTTTGAAGTTTTTATTCATATCAATAGATATGTTTACCAGAATTTTTGTGGATTTTTCCTACTATCCAAAACATGATTATCCAAGGTGGTCGTATAATTTACGGACGCTTGAAAAACGACTACCTTTAATTAAATTTAATTTTCTGAGGGATGGTTCAGAATATTTAAATGAAATTTTGCCTAGAAGTTCTTAATACATAAATAATTAATATAATAAAGAAATGAAGCGGAAATATCATATTAAAGATAAGATATGATAAAAAATACAAGTGGTCGTATAATTTACGGACGCACTGTATATGCCAAAGTCCAGATTCTTGGCAATGCTCGTTTTCGATATATTTTTGTCTTTGTGGTTGATTTTCTTATTAAATTTTTGATTTGAAATTTTTTTTAATTTTCTACCTTTCTGTTTCAGCCTCATTTGATATGTTGATAATGAACCTATATTTGTTACATTGTATTTCAAATTTTCAAAATTTTCGATAAACGGGTCGACACGGTCATAGGGATTCTTTCCGAACATTAGGCGGACCTTTAAATTTTTTAGAATTTTTTTTTGATTTTTTTGAATTTTAAGTACCCCCAATTGTCTTATCTCATCAGTTATTTCCCTGCTATCTCCATTCAGAGGCAAGGGAAAATTATCTGGATTTGATTGATATGCTTGCTTTAAAAGTATGCCAACAAGTCGAGCACGAGACTTTAAAAATATTTTATAAAAATTTAAACAAATTCTTTACGTTTTCTGAGATTCCGTGTTTGCTCATAATTATTTTTAGAAGTCTTAGATCTTTTCTAGACAAATATTGTTGTAATGAATTTGCTTCCTTAATTAAAGAAATTAAATACAGCTCAGTAAAACATGCGAATTTTCCTATAGTTAGAAGAGCTCCTTTCTGAGGCAAAAAGATTACGGTAATTCTCTCCTTTTTATTTTTGATATTAAGGATATTTTAATGGTAATAAGGAGCTATTAATGATGAGAATCGTTAATGATAATAATTAATAAAATTGTTTGTTCAATCAAGAAAATTTTTAAATTGGTCAGTAAAGGACGGGTGCCGGAAAATTGGGCTCTGGAAAAATGGGCTCCAAGATTTTTCGGAAAATTGGGCTCCAACTTTTCGGAAAATTGGGCTCCAACGGAAATTTGGGCTCTGAGTGAGAAAAATGGAAAATTGGGCTCTAAAATTTTAGGCGCGGTGCATTTTGGGCGTCGGAGTAAATTTTTGGATTTATTCGAAAATAACACAAAATTAAGCAACGTAAACCTATGGGCGTCGGCGAGGCGCTTGTGCAAAACCCCGCGCTTCGCGCGGGGTTTTGCGGCACACGCCTCGCGGGAGTCAACGGTCGCTGGGTTCTACAACAGTAACATAAACCTATTCCTTTTTACTGATTTTCAGCTTTGAAATGCCGACCTAACCACTAAATATCAGCACTCCAGAGAATTTTGTGATATTTTAGAAAAAATCCAAAAATTTACTCCGACGCCCAAAATGCACCGCGCCTAAAATTTTAGAGCCCAATTTTCCATTTTTCTCACTCAGAGCCCAAATTTCCGTTGGAGCCCAATTTTCCGAAAAGTTGGAGCCCAATTTTCCGAAAAATCTTGGAGCCCAATTTTCCAGAGCCCAATTTTCCGGACACCGTAAAGGACTGAGCCGATAACTACAGCTCCGGTTCCGAACAGTTCCGAACAGTTCAAAATTGGATTATTGCCTCGCTAATCCCAGTTCCGTGAAAACTAAGTGGTCAAAAAATAGTAATTTTATATTCCCTACCAAATGTCCATTAAATTGTAAAAGTACGGGCACTTCAAATTCCACTAGTTTAGGCATAGTAAAACCTTTACTTTTGCGCCCTTCAAAATTTCCAATAAAATTCTTCTCCGGAATTGACCGGATCGGAACAAGTTCTCTTTCTTCCTCAGCTAATTCACCCATAAAATTTTCTAATCGGCGCATTTTCTCGTTAAAATTTAGATTTTTATTATAAAAAATCCTCCAGACTTTTCTCTGCTCTGATAGTGGTAATCGACGGAATGGGGAAGGAATTGGCAGTTTTTTAATTAAAGAATCGGGTAATTCCATAAATAAATTATTTATTAATTTTAATTTTTCCTGAAACAGAAGATAATTATTAAAATTATTTCTGGCATTTTACGATAGTTCCAAGTGTTGGGTCCATATAAATTGAACTAAATTGAACAAAGATGTGATGAGGAAGTAGTTCTTTGTATTCCTTGGAAGAGTTATAATTTTATTGTTATGAAAATTTGTTTGATTCTAATGGCACCACCTACTGTTCCTGGAACATTCTGACCTCCCCATTCACGCTAGAAATTTTAATTAAAAATTTTTACGCCCTTCAAACCTTCTAAAAACGATTTTTCCCCGTTTGGCCAATTTTACAGGGATTTTTTGGGGCCACTACAAACTTAGTGATAATACAAGTCTAATTGCTTATCAAGCTTAATAAAAATATCTGAAAACCTGCAGAATATATGGACGCTGTTTTCTGACATTTTTAGCATTAGAATGATTTAAAACAATAAACAATAGAAATAAAACAAAAAATAATTTATTGGTTAACATAAAATAATTGAGGATTAATGAAAAAAAAATATTTGCTTAGCCGAGACAAAGATTTTTAAAAGCTAAATAAAATTACTGCGCGAATCAAAAATCAATTGAGGGGGACAAAAAAGACTATAAATTATTGATAAAAAATTTAATTTTCGATAGATCAGGTCCCCCGATATTATTTTTTATCATTCAAAATATCCGTCTTCTTTTATAGAAAAAATTATCATGTAAAAGGTCGGGGTTATTGAAAATGACCCTCCCATCCCTGGTTTCAAGGTCGGGGTTGTAGAACTTGCGCATTAAATGTCCTTACACCAGGCTATACTGTAGGCTCCAAATTGGCAATATAATTAGATCTAACTATATCACTTCTACAACCATATTAATATTTTTCTGTTTTTATATTTTTGCAAAAAACACATAAAAATATCTAAGTAAACCAAGTCACTTTTCACATCTTACTTTTCTCTGGGGAATAAAGCTAAAAATGAGCGAGCTAAAAAGAGAAATTTTGCGTGAAACCTAGACATTGGATTTATTTAGAACATTAAGGAATAAACAAAATTTTTTTAATATTTTTGTGGTCCTTTTATTTGTTTTTCTTTGAAGTTATTTGAATTTGAAGGTGTTTTGATAAATTTTTTTCTTCAATTTTTAGGTATTTTTATATAATTTTAAGTCTATAAGGATGGGAAAGCTTTGTTTTAACTTAAACTCTTTTTAAAAAACATTTTAAACAAATTCCCCCTTTGGGAAAATGTTCAAAAATAACTTTATCTTAAACCTAGCGCTTTTTAAAGATTTTAAAAAGTACTTAATACTTCCGTTATTATTATTACACTCAAAAAAGGGTTAAAAATTGTTGCTAAATTTTCTAATATTTTTTATATGATTAAAATTGTTCCACTAAAATGATATCACCTTTTATTAATCAATCTTTCAAAAATGCTTCATTACAAAATCGGTAGGAAATTTTGGGGAATTTCGATAATTATTAGCAACCGGTAAAGGTGTCAGTGATTCATACCCGCGCTTAGCGTCATGGCGTTCGGTGTCTGGCGTTTTGCATTTGGCGAGTTTTAAAAATTTGAAAATTTGGCGTAAATATTAACGCAGAGCCCCGCTTCATACACGCAGTTATTTGTCCAGGATTTGTCCTATCCCGCCCAACTCTACACAGAACAAACATAAATTACTCCAGTCTCTCAATAATCCGGCAGATTTTGGCCAGTAATTTTCATTTGCTTTATGCTCCTTAAATTTATTTGTCACCCAACTTAATAAATCAAAAATTTTAAAGTCTATAGGGATTAGATTGATATACCTACCTAGTTAATAACTCAAAAATTTCTGTTCTTTCCTACATAAATTCTCTCTTATTTTTATCCCAAAAATTTCTTGCAAGAAATTGGAAGCTTCCGTTTTTAGTTAAATTTAACAACAAAAAAGATGGGGCTTGCCAAATGCCAAAAAGCACCAAAAAGCACCAAAAAGCAAAAGGGAGAAGATTTTTGTTGGGATATATAGGATTGAAAAAAATAAAAAAAAATAAAAAAGCAACTATCGAAAAAGCAGTTCTTTCAAGAAAAAAATTTTTTTGCCCAATTTGTTGTCTTCCAATACAAAAATACATATATTCCCTCCTAAAAATATGTACAATTAATTAAAGTGGATTTAATAAATAGAAAATTTTATTCCAAAAAAATAATTGGACAAGTAGTATATTTTTAAACTTAATAAAAAATAAATTGGTAGGTGGATAAGTACCCTTATTTAATTTCTTTAAACAATGGGGGAGGGAAATAATTTTTATTTTTTTAATTGGCCCTCAATAGCCCTACATCCTGAAAATATTGTTAAAATTATTTTTAAAATCTTCAAAAACCTGCCTATATTTTTTTAAACCACAAGACTTCAAAAATTATAAAAAAATCCAAGAAAAGACCTAAGCCCCCAAAATCCCCAATATCCAAAAAATCACCAGAAAATGCCAAAACCCCCAAAAATGCTAAAGCCTTCAAAAATTCCCAATATCTTCAACAGGCCATCCTTCCGCCGTTCTGGAATGTTTTTTCATTCTCCATTGCAAAAACCTGTCCAACCGCGAAGGCGTTCGACACTTGGGCAGGTGTTAAAAAAATAAAAGTAATTTAATATGTTTTGATTTTTAGCCAGATGTTGCTGTTGAGGCAGCTCTTAGACAGCAACTGGCTGAAGTATTTTCACCTCAATCTTTGCTTAAAGTGGAGGTTAAATTTTGAAAAAAAATTTTTGGAACTTAAAAAATATTTTTGGCGTTCTGACAGTGTTAAAAATTTTTTGGCGTTCTGTCAACTTGAAAATTTTTTTCACTGTTTTTGGCATACTTTCTGGTTCTCCAAATTTTTCCATTTTGAAGGTTCTGGAACCTGAAGATGGTCAATCCAACGAATCTACCCCTCTTCTTTTACAAATGGAAGAACAGGATACCCAAAATAATAACCTCCCTCAACAACAACAAATCCCCCCTTCAATCCTCGTTTCTTCCTCCTCAATGGAAAAAAGTATTTCCTCACAAGAATTGGCAGGAATGGCAAATTTAGCTAATAATAATAATTTAAATATAAATAAAAAACATCGTACAAGCAACAGTAAAGTATTCCCTAATACAACATCTACACAAACTGTTAGAACTATAGTGCTTAGAAGGCCTACAATTACAATACAGGAGGATGGGCGTATTCTGATTGGTATGTATTTTAATTTAATGTAATTATCAGAATTGTGAATATTTTGTGTTTTCCGGTATTTTCCGGATATTTTATAATTCTGGTTCAAATTTATTTTTGTGGAGAATTATAGAGTAAAATAATATAAATAAAAATTGTGAAAATAATTCTGATACCTAAATTCTGATAATAATTCTGATAAATTAAATAATTCTGAAAATTAATTATTCTGAAAAATAATTTCTGTTTTATTCTGTTTTTGGTTTAAAATTCTGTTTTTGGTTAAATAATTTTCTAAATAAATTCTTAATAATTTATTTATTAAGCTACTTGCGTACACTTTAAAGCTCATAACTTTTTTTAAAAATGCTTTAAAATTTTCATTTTTGTTTCTATAGATAGCCCATATTCTTGGCTATAAATTATTTAAATAATTTTATTTACATCTAAAATATTTTTAATTTTGTATATTTTTAGATTACAAAGTTCAGCCTATTTTTATCTCTTATCCTTTCTGAAGGTATAAAAAAATATCTTAAAATCCAAAAAAATTTTTTCTTTATGTTACTCATAAAGGAAAGCTTATAAACACAAAAATCACTTTTTATTTTTACTCTATGCATTTTTGAACAAAAAATAAAAAATAAAAGCATTCCTCTTTAAGAATGTCCCTTCAAGGTTCAAATTTCTTCAATCTCTCAAAATTAAAAAAAAATATTTTTTTTCTAAAAATAAATTTTTAGTCTTTCTCCAAGGTATTTTTACAAATTTAAGAAAATATTCCTCCTCATTCTCCCATTTTTTCGTTTATTTTTTAAAAGGCTTAAAGCTAATCCCCCTCAAAATATTGCCTAACACTTAATTCTGTCTAATAAACATGTCATCGACAATGAAAGGTTTTTTATTTGTTTTTTTATTTTAAATTTATTTTTGGAGTGCCAGATGTGCTATTGATTAAAAAAATATTTTTTAGAACATATTATTATTTTTTAATTTAATTTTTATTCTAATTATAGCCCTTTAATGCTCCCTTTATTTAATTGTTTCTTTATTTGTTCCCTAATCTTTATTTATTTTAATTCAATTTTATCCCAAAAATATATTTTAATATTGTTCCTTTTTTCTTCGTTTATTTCCTCAATTTAATTAAATTATTCCTAAAGAATTGAAAAAATTTTTATTTTTAAACAATCACAATTCCTCAGTTTAAATTTGTAATTTTAAAACAATTTTGTTCAATTTTAACCAAAAATAATTTCGTTTCCAGAAATTTGAATAATATTCTATAAAAAATTTTTTATACACAATAAAGTGTTAAGACAAGCTGCAAAACTCTAGAAATTTAAAAAAAATTGAAATTATCTACATATTAATCCGTTCAATAAATCTTCTTTTGTACTCTTAATTAATTTTGTAATTTTTTATACTTAAATTTTTATTTAATACATATTTATTTCGAGTCCATTGAATAATTATTAAATGCATAAAAGGCCAAAAGAAGGGTCACCTAGGAAAGTAAGTCTACACTGAATTTTAACACCCATTAAAGGTCTGTCTACCTACTATATCCCAATATATCCTTATAAGGAAATCAAGTACAATAAAAAATATTTTATCGTCCACATCCTTTAACTAACAAATATTTTTAGTAGAATTCAAGAGTTTATACAAATAAAAAGCAATTTTTTAAAATTAAAAAATTGGCAAAAACTCCAACAGCGCATTTTTTAAATAAATGAGTATTTTATAGGCACAGAGGGAAAAAACTTTTTAAAAAGAGTGAAGCATTTTACTGAATTGAAAAATAAATTTTTGGACACAATTGTTTGCAAATTGGTGTAAATAAAAAATTGAGCTTATTTGCACTGAAAAAAGGCTTTTTAAACTTTGAAAAGTCAAAAATCAATTGTTTTAAATTAATTGATTTTTGGAAAATTTTCTAAAAATTTTTGAAAATTTTTTGAAAATTTTTTGAAGATTTTTTTTCGAAGATTTTTGAAATTTTTTTGAAAATTTTTTGAATCTTTCACCATTCAAAATAATTTTTTAAAAATTTATTTTTCCAGTTTTAATGCTTCATTCCTTAATTACCTACCTAAATACCCCACAATAATTCCAAAAAAATATGGAAAAATCAGAAAAATTGGATAAACCTCTAATTGACATTAATAATAATAAAAATCCAAATCCACGCAAAATATCACGAACTCAACAAAAGCCTATTTTCCATACTCAGTTAAGTGATCAACAAAATGGTACTCAAATTTTTTACAATTTTATTACCCTTCTGGCCCTCTCTAATTTTTTATTCATCTTTTCACTAATAGGCAACATTCTTTAATCGTTCCTCCAAGAAAAAATTATCCTATACCCTAAGTTGGAGGAGATGGAAGGGGGCATTTGGCACCTTCTCCAAGAATTATCCTATACCTCGGATCTAAGGAGTTAGAGGAGATGGCAGGGGGCATTTGGGGGCATTTTTTCTCCTTATTCTCCTAGTATACCTCCACTCTAAGGAGGAATTGGAAGGGGCATTTGATTGGAAGTTTCCAGTGAGTAGCCCCCCTCCCCCCTCAGTTCAAGCCAAACTCCAGTTCCTCAACAAAAAATATTTTCTAAAAAATAATTCAGCAACAACAAATTCACCTAATGAATATCCATACAATCATCTATATAATCACAATAGAAGAAAATCATCTTATGCCGGCTGGCAACAACAACAACAACAGCCAACATCGTCAACTCAAATACTTAAACAAACCCCTATAAATATCAGTTTACACCCTTTCTGGCCTTTTATGCATTTTAGAGGTTTTTTGGAATTTTTAAAGAGTATTTAGAATATCGTTGGAGAGTCCGGATATTCGCAAATCGATCGTCATATCTGTATCCATAGAATCAGTCGGATTTCTTAAAGATATTATCCATATCTATCCGTATCAGCGGATATTCGTTAGCGATAGCAGGTCTTGTTTTCCATAAACAGTCCTATTATTTGTCATCTAAGGTGGATTTTTATGATTTTCTTTTCTTTAATTATTTTTTCTTTCTATCTTTTCTAGTCGAATTAAAAAAACTTTTTAAGTTCCTAAAATAATTTTAAGACTATTCATACGGAAATCTTTAAAATTCTTTATAAAATGTAATATAATTTTTAGAGTTATGCAGCTTTTACCCAAAAATACCCCTAATTAACCTTTACCAAAAATGAAATTCATAAAAGGTTAATTCAAGTATAAATAATTTAAAAATGACTAAAATGAGTATTTAAATGAGTTAAAGTGGGTTGAAAATGCCAAAAATGATAATCAGAAAAAATGAATATTAGAACCATCCAAAAACTCTCAAAAATAAATAATAAACAAATAAACACAATTTCTATAAAAATTGATAATAATTTGGTAAAAAATGATAAAAAATATTCAATAATTCCAGACAATATAACGGCACGTTGGGAAGGGTTTCCAATGCCTAAACAACAAAATTTGTTGGATGGAGATGATGTAGGGACGCTGTTAACCTCTCAACTTGAAGGGGATGAGGAGGGGAAAGCACCATTAAGTTGTACTCAAAAAATTATTAAGGTGGGTTAATAATGGATTTCTGGCTCAAAATAAGATGAAAAAATTTTGAAAAATCTTGCAGAAATTTTCAGAAAATTTTTGAAATTTTATAGAAATTTTCAAAAAAATTTTCACGAAAATTTTTTAATTTTCAAAAAAAATTTTTTGAAAAATTTTAAATCTCAGTAAAAAATTTTCAAAAATTTTTAAAATTTTAATCGAAAATCTGTATATTTTAAAAAACTCCAAAAATAAAAATTAATTATTAATCTTAAGTACATCAAAATCCTCGTGCCACACATTGTACTAGTTGCTGTCCTTATTGGATACCTCTGCCTGGGTGCAAGTATACTTCAGGCCTTAGAAACTCGAACAGAATTGGTTGCACGTTCTCGGAAACTTGTTCGGCTTAATAATATGATAGAGAATTTTACTATAGAAAGCTGGAAAATTGTTAGAAAATTTTTTAAAAATTTCTAAAAAATTTTTTTCTTCTAAAAAATAGTTCGGAAGCAACAAAACAATAAATAATCCAGAAAATTGGGCTATTGTATTTCGTGATTATATGGTTAAAGTAGCTCAGGAAGTGGATGAGAGGCAAGAAACTTGTTTCAATAACCCTCTAAAACCCCTAAAATTTTTAAAAAAAAACCCTAAAAATTTTAGGAGGCCAATTCAACAAGAGCTTTTAGCTCCCGAACGCCTTGATAATATTCACAATAAATGGACATTTCCTACAGCTTGTTTGTGTTTTCTTTTAACTTTGTAATTTTATTTTTATGTTTTTAGTGCTTTATGTATTAACTGTGTTAACAACTTGTGGTAGGTTTACTGATACCTTATTGTACTTTTGTGCATAAGATTCTTATCTTAAAAACACCTCAAATCCCCAAATATCTCTCCAAATCCCTCCATATCCCCAAATCTCTCGAAAAATTTTTAATTAAAATTTTTTTAAACTCGGGTCACACCAAGCGATGTCACACCACACACCAAGCGACCTACATACAATTAACCGGATCTTATTTTAAATATTTTTAAAGGTTATTCTGAAGTTTCGGTGAATACAGATGTCGGAAAAATATTTTCTGTTATATTTGCACTAGTTGGTATTCCCCTTATGTTCATAACTGCAGCAGATATTGGAAAATTTCTTTCTGATACACTTTTAAGGATTATAGCCGAATGGAAGTTGATGACTAGAAGAGTGAAAGTAACCAGAAAATTCCTTAAAAAATTCAAAAAATTTTTATTCCAATTCAAGCGTATAGCCTATGATTTATTTTATGCCCAGAAAAGTGGGAAGCTTAGACGGAAGTCTTTACAGTCCATTAGTGTGTCGCTTGGAGCTCTTGAATTGGCAGATATTGGCTGTTAACTAATTTACTTTTATTTGAAATTTTTTTTTAATTTTTAGCAAAGGATGATACAAATTTGTGGTTTCCAATAGGTCCTTAAACCCCAAAAATTATTTTAAAAAATATTTAAAGGTGCCTATGTTCTCTGTATTTGTGTTTATTGCTCATTCGGCTCAATTATGTTTATGAATTGGGAA